>OY757947.1:40232064-40247064 GCA_963585895.1 Sepioteuthis lessoniana | reverse complement strand
GCAAGGTGTCATCAAGTAGCATTTTTTAAATCTTTGGTATGATTCGACCT
Source organism: Sepioteuthis lessoniana (assembly GCA_963585895.1). NCBI lineage: Eukaryota > Metazoa > Mollusca > Cephalopoda > Myopsida > Loliginidae > Sepioteuthis > Sepioteuthis lessoniana. The sequence continues at coordinate 40,247,014 of OY757947.1, read as the reverse complement.
GGGATTGAACCCCGGTCTCCTGGACCATTGGTAAACACTAGTATAACGTAACTTATGGAATTGTGCCATCGGTGGTGATGTAGTTTCCGTTACAAACAGACCTTATCTCCATCGTGGCAGGATATAAGAAATACCATAGAATAGGATTTTTTTTCTTTGTTTTTCTAATTTTTTTCTGCAATATATTTTCCTCATTCTATATTACAAAAATTAACTGAATGGGTTTAAAAAAAAAAAAAAAAAAACACACCACAGAAACTGCTGAACTGATTTTCATTAAATTTAAGTTCACCGTTATTGGGGCTTTGAATAGACTGACCCCACACTCCCATCAAAAACGAGTGTCCTCGTTATGACACTAAACTGCACCTGGTGGTATGACACCAGTTCTGAGGAGTGTGGAGTTGACCCTTTATTGTCATTATTCCCAGGCCCACTCTGGCCTGTTTCTTAGTCATGAAACTAAACTGCATCCGGTGTAGCACCAATTCTAGAACGTTGCGAACTGTGGAGTCACAACTTCCTTGTGATGATGATGATGACTGCTTTCTCTGCAGAAAAAGGCCATCCGCCATGCTCTCTCACTAGTGTCCAAGATATGACACTAAAAAATCTGATAGTGAGGCTCCAATCTTGGAACTTTGGAGATTGTGGAGTATCTCTTTATTACTATTACTCCCAGGTCCACTCTGGCTCGGAGTATTAGTATCTGTTAGGTTATCCTATATGGGTCAAAGAAAACTATTTAATCTATAATATTTGAAACCATTTAACTGTGTGCAAATAAAACTATTAGTGTTAAATTGTATTGATTGAAACTATTTAATTTTGTGCAAACAAATGAGTTCTAACTCATTTAAAAATAAAGTTACCTACAAACTATTGACTTAAAAAAAATCATGTAATATATATATATATATATATATATATATATATATATATATACTAATCTAATATCTACCAGCATTCACGGTACCAGAAAAAAACCCGCCAGGAACAAGAGATAAGAATATCTCGAATCACCGCCCGGGGGAAAAAGAAAAAAATTATAGGTCAAAAAGAAAGAAAAGGCCAATCTCATTCGACCCTTTGAAAAAAAATCAAGGGATACGCAGTCAGTTGGTCAAAAGAAAACTAAAAACCTTCCGCGAATCCTGCAATGCTACAATTACAAAAGTGCTCAACACGAATGGAGCCAATTATAAAATTAACTTAAATCGCGAGTCGGAAATCTTTAACTAAAGTTTCACCTTATCGGATCATCAGGAAGTCTAACTCCGACTTATGCTCAAGGAGAAAACGCCGTTTTATATTCACCAAAAACCCACCTAGCTTAAAATTTGCATAACAAAAAAAAAAAAAATGAACAAAAAACCTTACTTTTATTTTTTTAAAAAACCCTCGTTTATATATATATATATATATATATATATATATATATATATATATATATATATATATGTGTGTGTGTGTGTGATTTAGCATTAGATATCTATCAAGGGTTGCTATGCCATTAAACCAAATAACCTAACCAAAAGGATATATTGGGTCGACTCTAAACTGCCTCCTGTAGTGTGGCTCCAGTTCTGAAAAGTGTGGAAGCACCTCTTCATTGTCGTTACTCCCAATTCCACTCTGAGCCAGTGCGATGATACCTATTAGCGACTCATCTATGGGTAAATTATATCTGAGATAATGTTAAAACTGATTTTGGACATTTTTTCTTAAAACCTCAATATTTCAACTAAGGTTTGATTTATTTATTTATTTAACGGCAGATCAACCTCTCTGGTTGCTGAAATTTGATTTATTTAAAAATGTTATTGTCCTGGGTATGACACCAAACTACATCGGAACAAATATATATGTAACCGTATGCCTACAAAAACGACACATACTAGCGAAAATTTTATTAGGACAATACACTTAAAATTGTCTCTCTTAAAAAAAAAAAATAATGCCATTTCTCTCTCTCTCTCTCTCTCTCTCTCTCTCTCTCTCTCTCTCTCTCTCTCTCTCTCTCTGCCATCGCTCTTGGTAGGTCTTCTTGACTGCATCCTCAGAGATGATGTTCAACCAACATTGGTGTGTCCATGTGTAGGAGTCCACAGGAGAACGTCGCTTATTTGTTCGTCTCTACTTCTTCCCCAGCAGTGTCCACCATGTTTCGTCCGACTTGTTTGGATAGTTTGTAAGATGGGAGGTAGATCGCCGCACAGCTACTGTTTTGTGGGGTACTGCCTCCAGTATTTATTCAAAACAGCACGCAGAATCCATGTGTGGGGGTTACTTGGTTAGTCGAAAATGTTAGAAACCAAAAGAGCAAAATTATATTTATCAAAAAAATTTGTTCAATCGGCTCAAGAATTCTAGGCATGATAAAAAAAGGCTCTTCTCTGAAATGCAGCAGGTATTTTGAGGTATTTTGGTTAATATGTGATATCTTGGATTATATAAACGGATAATTAATGATATTGAACTTGTAAATAATGGTGCAATCTTTTAAATTAAAGAGAGAAAAAAAATGGTTAGAGCAGCCGACTGCATATGAAATTCTTGTTCGTAAAATAAAATAAAAATTACTTCTTTTTTTTCTTAAAGAATTTTAACTTTTTAATTTTTTTAAATTTCCTTTCCGTGTTTTTCTATTTTTTCCTTTATTTCTTTGTTGTTGTTGTTTTTTTTTTTTTTTTTTTTTTCTCGTACTTTTTTTGTCTTCCTTCATTTTCTTTCTTTCTTTTTCTTCTTCCTGATTCAGGTCATCTATTTTCTTTCATTCCTTACTTGTTTTGCTCCTCCATCCTTCGTCTTTCTCTCATTTCTCTCTCTCTCTCTCTCTCTCTCTCTCTCTCTCTCTCTCTCTCTCTCTCTCTCTCTCTCTCTGCCTTTCCTCTCCTCATCCCTTTTCATTTCTTCACCTTTTTTCGACTTTTTCTCGTCCCTTCACTCGTTCGTCTTTCCTTTTCCTCTTCTCTTCACTCGTTTGTCTTTCCTTTTCCTCTTCTCTTCACTCGTTTGTCTTTCCTTTTCCTCTTCTCTTCACTCGTTTGTCTTTCCTTTTCCTCTTCTCTTCACTCGTTTGTCTTTCCTTTTCCTCTTCTCTTCACTCGTTTGTCTTTCCTTTTCCTCTTCTCTTCACTCGTTTGTCTTTCCTTTTCCTCTTCTCTTCACTCGTTCGTCTTTCCTCTTCTCTTCACTCGTTCGTCTTTCCTCTTCTCTTCACTCGTTCGTCTTTCCTCTTCTCTTCACTCGTTTGTCTTTCCTCTTCTCTTCACTCGTTCGTCTTTCCTTTTCCTCTTCTCTTCGCTCGTTCCCCTCTTCTCTTCACTCGTTCGTCCTTCCTTTTCCTCTTCTCTTCACTCGTTCGTTTTCGTAGCCATTACACTACCCGACTTCCATCTTTCCTTTTCTCATCCCACTCTCCTTTTTTTTTCTCCTGGTCTCTCTGTCCACCATTTCTCTCTATTCTTCTCTTTCTCTCTCTCTCTCGTTATCCAACTGATGCCGTGTAGAACGATATGGATTATAGCTGTCCGTTTATATACCAGCAGTATCTTGACTCTCCTTCTATTCTGTCAAAATATCTTGTGTGCCCGGTCGGGCAGCGATAGCAGGCCTACAGCAAACTTGATAAAATTTTATATGCACCATTTCAGCCTTGATGCCCCCCCCCCCAACCTCTCTCTCTCTCTCTCTCGTGTGTATCGGCAAATACTTTTTCTTTGAAACGACAAAGGATCATTGCCTCCATTGAGGAGGAAACAAGAGAGAGATCTCACATATTAAAAAAGATGTTGCGTTTGTTTTGCGGTCTGTAATTTTTTTTTTTTTTTTTTAATGTCTTTCTGTCTCTTTATCTCTCTGGGTTTTTGTTTGTTTGTTTGTTTTGTTACATAATTTTATGACGTGAGGTTTTACAAGAATGTTTTTCTTTGCCATCCTTTATTTAGTCACATTTTTTAAGTCGATTATATTGCCCCATTAACGATTCTCTATCTCTCTCTCTGTATGTGTGTGTATATATATATATATATATATATTCTCTTAAAAAAAACAACAATCGGTCATATATATAACATTTCTTTTATTTCTTGTTTTATCACTATCTCATTTCAAAACTCTCTTGTTTCACTGTCTCTCTTATTTCCTTTCCTGTATCTCCACTTCTATCTATCTATCTATCTTTATCTTGTTTCTCCCCTCTCTCTTACTCTCATCGTGTCTTTTTCTGTTACATTCGTTTTCTTCCTCTCTTTATATGATTGTATTTCCATATCTCTACGTGTATCTCTCTCTCTCTCTCACACACACACACAGTTCGTGCCTATTCTTTGTACAGTTCAACTTTAAAATCGACACGTTTCAATTAAAAAAGAATGATAAAATAAAATCTACTTCACTCATCTTTCCCCCCCCTTATCTACACTGTCTTAACATAGGTATGTGTGCTTACCTCCATTTTCTTTTATTTTCCATCTTCCTTTTACCCTCGCCTACAAGTCACAATAAGAAAGTAATCCCCGCGAAAATTGTTTTTACAAAATGGAAACTAGACAAAAATTAATGGAAGCATTTGTTGCTATTCAGGCGACTGTCAAATAAAATATTTGTTAGCACAACACAAATTGTCAACCTGCTTATTGCTTTCTCTTTTTTTTTTTTTGCTTTCTTTCTTTTTTTATTTGTTTATTTTACTTTTATTTCTTGCCTATATTTATTCAATCACTTTATTCGTTATTTTTACAAAACGTTTTTTCTTTCCATTTCTCTCTTCTCCCAAGCAAGAAAAGCCGAACTTATCAGGACGGACTGACAAACATTACGTTCAGTTAATCATTATTCATAACTTACGTTTTATATATATATATATATATATATATATATATATATATATATATATATATATAAACCGGCTCATTAGCCTAGTGGGTAGAGTGTTCGCCAATGGTTCGGGAGACTTGGGTTCAATCCCAGGTCGCGTCATACCAAAGACTTTTAAAATGGTACTTGATACCTCCTTGCTTAACACTCAGCAATATAAGGTACGTATCAAGGGTAAAGTGGAACAATCCAGCGAAAGGAGTAGCTCCCTCCCCTACACCTCGGTGTAGTAGCTATCGAAAAGGGAGCCTTCTGGTCGCCCTCAACTACGGTCGCCAACTTTACTTACTTATATATACTCAAAAATATCGTGTCCTATATACGACACTAAACTACATCCTGTGGTGAGGTTCCTGTTCTAGATGTCTCGGAAGAAAGTATCACCCCTTTGGTACCATTACTCCCAGGTGGCTTATCGAGGTTGTACTTGCTAAGATCCTATGTATGGGGTCCAATATTTGTTTGTGATAGTGTTTAAAATGACAGCGAACTTTATTAATACATAGGCTCTTAAAACATAGATATTGCCGCTAATTATGAAGTGTTTGGCCGTTTATAATGATCGTGAACTTTATCAATACATAGGCTCTTAAAACGGAACCTCTCTGAAACTGGTAGACAAGTTCATCTACCTTGGACTGCTTCCAAGGTAGGTGAACTTGTCAACCTACCTTGGAAGCAGTCCAAGGTAGGTGAATTTGTCTACCAGTTATCAATCGAAAAAGATATCGACATGCGGCTAACGAAGGCATGGACAGCTATCGATAAGCTATCGATCATATGGAAGTCAGACCTGACCGATAAAATGAAACGCAGTTTCTTCCAAGCAGTGGTCGTGTCGATACTGCTATATGGATGCACTACTTGTACGCTAACAAAACGGCTGGAGAAAAAGCTAGACGGCAATTACACAAGAATGCCGCGAGCAATATTGAACAAGTTCTGGAGGCAACACCCCACAAAGCACCAACTATACGGCCACCTACCTCCCATCACGAAAACCATCCAAGTTAGACGAACCAGACATGCAGGACGCTGCTGGAGAACCAGGGACGAGCTCATAAGTGATGTACTCTTATGGACCCCTACATATGACCGAGCAAAAGCTGGACGATCAGCTCGAATATACATACAGCAGCTATGTGAGGATACGAGATGTAGTCCTGAAGACCTGCCAGAGGCGATGAACGATAGGGAGAAGTGGCGAGAGAGGGTCAGGGATATCTGTGCTAGCTGCACGACATGATGATAATGAAGTGTTTAAGATGATAGGGAATTTCATTAATACATTAGTCTATAAACCACATGCAATAGTGGAAAAATGTTAATTGTCTCTCAGTCCAGTCAGTTGGGAATATACCAACTGCATCTCTGCAGAGGGGTAAGAACCCCCCACACACACACAACGAGTGTCTTGGATATAGCAAACAATTTGTTGGGGAATTTCTAGTCCTGAAGTTCTAGGGAATCTGGAATACCCCTTCATTGCCATTACTCCCAGATCCACTCTGACACGAAGTGGTAGTACCTGTTAAGGTCCCATCTATGGATCAAACCATTCAACTGTCAGAACAAATGATTAATTTTAAACAGAATTATTTGTGTTACGTAAGAATACTTGAACCCATTTAAGAATTGAATTATTGGTATTACATAGCAAGAATTTGAACCATATAACTGTGTGCAAATAAAACTATTAATGTAAGCAATACTTGAAACCACTTCACTGTGTGAAAATAAATAATCAATATTACGTAGAATTTCTAGTGTTAGATAGAAATACTTGAAACATTTGACTGCGTGCAAACAAATGAGCCCTGGCATATTTAAAAACGTTTCCTATAAACTATTTATTATATATATGACCAGGGTTAGGCATTAAATAACCTACAGTGGTTGATATGCCATTAAGCCCAACCAACCAAGCTTATCTGTCTTTCAATTGGTTACTTGACACTGAAGGCGTAAATATGCCCGCTTCCATATACTTCTCAGTCACACTTACAAAAACGTCGATCTAATTTCAAATAAAATACGAGACAAGCTATTTTTGGCACCACCCACCAGTGTGTGTGAGGGTATCCAATTATAGCTAAAAAAAGACCGTAAATTTATGCTGACATACATATATACATATCTTAATGTAGCCTTGTCGTTAAGAAATAGTGTTTATTAAATGTTTCATTGTTATTAGATTTAAACATGAGTTTTTAATCATTATTATATCTGATTTTATGTTAGATAATTATGTAAAAAAAAATTTATGACAATTTTGTATTTTAGACTTTTTATTTATTTAAAAAGTTCTCCCCAATTTTCTGAGTCTCTCTCGCTCTCTTTCTCTCTCTCATTATTTTTCTTTCTTTTTTTCTTCTAAGCAAAAAAGGCGAATCACAAACTATTTTTTATGAGGATGAGTGCACAGTATATTTATTTGTTAGTCACAATTTTTTCTACTTAAAATTCCTTTTCATTTTCTTTGCTGTTTTTTTTCTCTCTTTTTTTTTTTTTTTATTTCCTCATTTCCTGGTTATTTTTTTCTCTTTTCTCCCCTCTTTTCTCTTCTTTTTCTCTTTTTCTCTTCTCTTTTCTCGTTTTTTTTCTCTTTTCTCGTTTTTTTTCCCTCTTTTCTCGTTTTTTTATCTTTTCTCGTTTTTTTTCCCTCTTTTCTCGTTTTTTTTCTCTTTTCTCGTTTTTTTTGTTTTTTTCTCTTTTCTCGTTTTTTTTTTCTCTTTACTCGTTTTTTTTTTTCTCTTTACTCGTTTTTTTTTTTTTTTCTCTTTTCTCGTTTTTTTTTCCTCTTTTCTCGTTTTTTTTTCTCTTTTCTCGTTTTTTTTTCCTCTTTTCTCGTTTTTTTTCCTCTTTTCTCGTTTTTTTTTCTCTTTTCTCGTTTTTTCTCTTTTCTCATTTTTTTTTCTCTTTTCTCGTTCTTTTTCTCTTTTCTTTTCCAGTTCATATTTTTGTTCTCATTTCTTTGTTCTTTTCTTTTTTCTTTCTGATTTCTTTTCTTTCTGATTTCTTTTCTTTTTCTCTTTCCTTTTCTCCTTTTTCTTTTCACTTTCTTCATTGTTTTCATTTCTTTACTTTTATTCTGATTTCTTTTTCTTTTTTCTCCTTTTACTTTTTTCTTTGTTCTCTTTCACTTTTTTCTTCTTCGTTTTCATTTCTTTACTTTTTCTTTTTTCTTTCTGATTCCTTTTTTCCTTTTTCTTTTTTTTCTCTTTCTTTTTTTTTCTTCATTCTTTTCATTTCGTTTCTCTTTTCTTTCTCTCTCTTTCTTTTCTTTCTTCTCATACTTTTTCTTTCTTCTTTCTCTTCCTCTCACTTTTGGAAACTTATCACCTGACAAATTGACACAGTGTAAGATTTGTGATATCATTGTAAGAACTATGATAGATATCGTCTTATTTTGATAATAGAATAAACTCATGCCTACAGTTAACAAAAGGGCAAAGACGTTTTGATTGTAAATTTAATGAATTTTATTTTAAATAAAGTATCGATATTTTTGTGACTTATTCACACTCAACCAAAGGTCATATTAAGGGTCAGCCTAAAAAATGCTGTTGGTTTTCCTCGGTTATAACAGAAAAAAGTTGAACTTCCATCCATCTTTCTTAGTCCAAGGAAGGAATCCCCATGGTGTGATGGTTAACGTGCCGAACTGTAGATTCGAAATAAGCGAGTTCAATCTCCAGTCATGCTTTAACATTCACTTTCAGACTAATGCCCTTGGGAAAGGTATTGAACTATCTGATTCCTCTTGCTAAGTATTTTATAGTCACGCTGCTGTTCTTTTACGAGGATGGATGGCTTTGGCATTAAATAACCCTCAAAGGTTGATATGCCATAAAACAAGGAAACCAAACCAAATTTTAGTCTAATGGTGTGATGATCTTTGTGCCTTTTGCTTATGTCTCTCTCACTCTGCTTCTCTCTCTCTCTCCTCCCTTTGCTTCCTTCTCTCTCTCTCTCCCATTTGCTTCCTCTCTCTCCTCCCTTCTCTCTTTCTCCTCCTTTACCTTGATTCCATTTCTCTCTCCCTCATCATTTCTTGAAATCAAACAATTATTTTATACTAAGATATTTCGTTTGAAGTAACTAATGATAATAATAATAAACCTTAGTAAACAATTAGAGCTTCAAGTAACTATTCTTAATACAAATAATTTACAGTTATATGCTTTCAAGTAACTAATAATAATAATAATCCTTAGTAAACAATTAGAGCTTCAAGTAACTATTCTTAATACAAATAATTGACAGATGCTTTCAAGTAACTAATAATAATAATCCTTAGTAAACAATTCGAGCTTCAAGTAACTATTCTTGATACAAATAACTTATTTATATGACATGCAGTATTGCTGTCTACTAATTTTCTAACAGATGTATTGACCCATAGATGGGACTTTAACAGGTATTTTGCCCAGTTGGCTGTAGAATACACCGACTGCTTCTCTGCAGTGGGGTAAGACACCCACCCCCACCCAATGAGTGTCCTAGGTATGACACTAAACAATCTGATGGTAAGGTTCCGGAAATGTGGAGTACCCCTTCATTGCCATTGTTCCCAGGTTCTCTCTGGTCCAGAGTGGTAACACCTTATATGGTCCTATCTATGCCATGGTTTCAAGAGTTTACTGTTTTTGCATTTAAACTGCATACTTCATCTAAAATGAATTGCTTGAAATAGAACTGTTTTGACATCTAAATTGCATACTTATGCTAATCTAAATTATCTGAAATAAAACTATTTTTACATTTAACTCTATATTGCCCTGTCAGCTGGGGCTGTAGAATACACCAACTGCACCTCTGCCGAGGGGTAAGACCCCCACCCCATCAAGTGTTTTGGATATGACACTAAACAATCTGGTGGTAAGGATCTAGTAATGCTGGAGCTTTAAGGAATGCAGAGTACCCCTTCATTGCCATCACTCCCAGGTCCACTCAAAAAAATGGTACTTGATGCTGCCTTGCTCAACACTAAGTATTATAAGGTCCAGATCAAAAGTAAGTGAAGCAATCCAGAGAAAGGAGTAGTGCTCTTCCCTATACTCCAGTGTAGTAGCTATTGAAAAAGGAAGCCTTCAGGTTGCCCTCAACTATGGCCAAATTTTATTTCTTTGAAGGTGACCATATTTTCACCGTTAAGTTGTATTTTTGGGTAAACATGTCCACACATTTGCTCTAAATGCTTTGGATATTTTGTGTTTCAAGACCTAATGCAAATTATTTAGATTCTTATTTTCAATCAGTATAAACCAATAAAAGAATTGAATAAATGATAAATTTGTGCTAAATTTACTCAGCTATATTGGGGAGGGGTATCCCCATGGCATAATCACTAAAATGCTTGATTGCAGCCTTGATGTAAGCAAGTTTGAAATCCAATCATACTATTACATACACTTTCAGACAAATACTCTTGTAGGAAAAGTAGGAACCTGCTCATTCCCTCCAGCTATGGGTTGAATCGTATCAATGCTGTTCTTCAACGGGGATTGGGGGCTTTAGCATTAAATAACCCACAAATGTTGAGATACTATTAAACAAAGAAACTGAAACTTGGCTTATTTTCTTTTTTGTTTTTCGTCGGCTAAGGTGTTGTCATGAAGTGGGGGCTTTTCTGTAAGGAAAATCTATTTCCAATGTATGGGTCGGGGAGACTCCCTCTGATTCTTTTAAATAATGAACTGTGTATGAGTCAGACTATAAAAGAGGCCCTGTGACAAAGTGATGTCCAGTATTGTGCCTTATTTAAAGATCTCTTGATTAGATAAAGATTCAATCTCTTCAATAAGTGAGCAAAGTCTTCTGAATAAGGAAGGGAGGAGAAAGGTTCTCTCTCTCTTAGTCATTGACTGTGGAGAAATAGAAATTGGGCAGAATATTTACTGTGTTTTTGACACATGACCCTAGGAATTGACTGCACACTCTCACACCCATACCCATTCCTTCTCTGTGTGTGTGTGTGTGTGTGTGTGTATATATATATATATATATATATATACACACACACACATGCATACACATACTGGCATAAACTCATTCTACACACAAGTCCAAATCTCTTCTCAACCAAGTCGGTTGGGACTGTAGAATATACCGACTGCCCCTCTACAGAGAGGTAAGACACCCCCTCCAACGAGTGTCCTGTATATGCCGCAAAACAATCTGATGGTTAGGTTTTAGTCATGGGGAATATGGAGTACCTCTTTATTACCATTGCACCCAGATCCACTCTGGCCTGGAGTGGTAGCACTTGATAGGTTCCTAACTATGGGTCAACTAGAACTAAACTGTGTACTTAGGATTCTAAACTGAATTGCTTGAAATAGAACTGTTTTAACATTGAAACTGTACTTACACCAAACTGAACTGTTTGAAATAGAACTGTTTATATATATTAAAATGGATTTGGCATTAAATAACCTCCAATGGTTGATGTGCCATAAAAAGAAACCAAACCAAAATAAATCCATTCTTGGACATGGGCACATACATACAAGCTCTCACACTGAATAATAAATCTTCTCACAGACACATGTACCTGACGCTAGATCCATTTTTTGTACACATCCCAGTCCACAGTGTGGACTCACCTTTTCATTGCTATTACTCCAAGGTCCACACTGAAGTCCTAGTATCTGTTTGGGTCCCATCTAAATCAATGTTTTAAGAAGAGTTTTGACAGCCTCAAATTCAGAGTTTTCTTCTCTCTCTAGACTGGTTGCCATAACATGGTAAAAAAATCCCGGTCTGCCGTACTATTTATCCATAGCTGGAGGCCAAATAGTTGGATTCATGCCTTTTCCCGAGAGTATCAGCACTATGGGAAATGCAATGTCTCATCCAGGATTTGAACTCTGGTTGTCATGTCCATTTGCTATGACAGTAACCATGACAACACAAGTAACTCCATTAACTTCTTTTGTTATTATGAGTGTACCATTAACATGTACCAGACCTTTTTTTTTTTTTCTTTTTCAACCTGTCTCTCTTTTCCTCTCCCCTCCTCCACATCTTTCCTGTCCAAGACTCTTTTATCTAAAACCTGAAAATTGCAGATGCATCTTGTTTGCATAAAGTGCAATTAGTGCCAAAATTCCTTCTATGCTTATCTAATTAAAAAGATTGGTCAGAATTAAAGAGCATTTACAATACCATTGGCTCCTTGACAGGTTCAAGGTACAGTGCTGCTACTGGCCCCCATTTGTCCACTGGACCTTCCAAATACATTGACCAGACTCTGATCCCTGAAATGGGAGAAGTTCTGGAGTTGTATTTTGATAGTCTCCTCCAGCTAAGGAACTGTTATTTTGGTAATTATTCTAATGAGGACATCTGAGATGGGTCGTGTAAGTTGAAGATATTGTTCGAGAAGGATTTAGTTCCTTCTCTCTAGCCACTGGGGATTGCTGTTCCAGAGAGACTTACCCAACTGCCATCTGGATTTTATTTGAAGAAAAAAGAAAGTGGTGGGAGGCGCTGACCCTACGTCAACAGCGGGGGGCGGAGTTGGTTTTCTGGGATCTAGAATTTTTTTTTTTTTTTTTTTTTTTGTGACCTCTAAAAAAAATCATCTATGAACTTTTTTCTGACCATTGACAATCCCTTTTCTAATTTTTAATGTGATTAGAAATGTATTTATTTCATACATTTTATAGCCCTATTCTATCAGTAATGCTTGCATTAATCCCTGACCACTGACAATACTTTTCTTGATTTTAGATGCATTTCTATAGCAAACTTATTTTCCGGTTGATTTCTACTGTCAATTCAATTTCTAATGCTTTTCTAGAATTGAAATCATTTAAAAATCATTTCTATAGTAAACTCGTCTATTACAGCTTATCTGTAGCAAAATTGTTTAAAATTGCATTTTAATAGCAAAAAAATCACTTGAAACTACTTTTCTATAGCAAAAATTATTTTTAATTTGCATTTCTATAGTAAACTCTCTTGCAGCTGCATTTTTCCAGTAAAAATGATTTGAATTTCATTTCTAAAGTCAACTTATTTCCCAATGTATTTCTAAAATAAACTGCATTTTATTTTATTACAACTGCATTTGTATTGGAAAAAATCACTTGAAACTGCATTTTTATAGTAAACCCATTTTCAACCGTGTTTCTATAGTAAAAATCATTTTCTATGCATTTCTGTCTTGGGTAGGCCCTTTTTTTTTTCTTTTTTTTATGTAGCCAAAGAGTCAATTTTATTATAAAGTCTTTCGTCTACATTTTCTTTTTTAAGTGAGGAATTATATTGTGAATTAAATAACCATGACCAGAAAATCTGGCGAACACTTACGCACGATACACGGAGACACTGGACAGCTGTTTCGACATTATTAGATCTCATCAGCAGTGTATACTGTCATCTCCACCACTGGAGATCGAACCAGTGACCACTGTGATATACCATGATACCGATCACAGTATATCACTATGGTCGCTGGTTTGATCTCCAGTGGTGGAGATCCCGGTATACCATATTTACCAACCCATTCGCTTTTTAAGTGAAGTCTAAGAGCTTTGAATTCAGGGTTTTCCTTCTCCTAGACTAGTTGCCTCACTAAGGCTGACGAACGTAGTCTGCCCTACTATTTACCCATAGCTGGAGGGAGAATAATTGAATGCATACCTTTCCCAAGGGTATTAGTGCTATGTGAAATGCAATCAGTCTCGTCCAGGATATGAACTCGTGTCGCTGTGTCCATTTTCTACGACGATAACAATTACACCACAGGTACATCACGGTATACACTGCTGATGAGACCTAATAAGGTTGAAACAGCTGTCCACTGTTTCGATATATCATGCGTACCGTTCGCTGGATTTTCTGGTCATGGTAATTCAATTCACAAAGTCTTTCATATCGCCTAATAATAAAAAGTTGGAGAGTCAATTTTATGTATATGCTGGCACATAATCCTTGTATCAAAAAATTTGTATGTTCATAATATGCACCCACCCAATGATAAAAAATGTTTTAAGCATTTTTTCGTTTTATGTGTAAACATTATATTAAAAGAAATTTTTCTTTTTCTTTTTTCAGTTTTAAGTATTCGGGGTACACAAGAGGAGGAACCTCCTGATCCACAACTGATGCGACTTGACAACATGTTGATTGCCGAGGGAGTTGCTGGGCCAGAGAAAGGGGGTGGTTCCTCCGCAGCGGCAAATGCTACTGCAGCGGCATCTGGAGGCCCAGGGCAGCCTGACAGTGCAATTGAACATTCAGATTACAGGGCCAAACTTGCACAAATTCGGCAGATTTACCACACAGAACTTGAAAAATATGAACAGGTATGTCAAAATTAACCTTTTTTTTTTTTTTTTTTTTTTTTCCTCTTTTCTTCAATCATTTTACAGTTGATTCATCTCTGATCATTTCCTCATTCTTGTCCTGCAAATGCTGGAGTTTTAAGAAAAGAAACTTTTTTTCTTAAAGTTAATTGGAAATTTTAAAAGTGTCTAATTTAACAGCCTCGTTTTGATGAATTCATTTAGAAGAAAAAAATGATTTTTTTTTTGTTGTTTTATTCCTAAATATTTTATTTACATTTGTATATTTTATGATATTAGACAACTTAAGCCTTTGACTCTCAGCTACCTATTTATAATACCGGACGAATTGAGTATCATGTAGCATTTGAGAGATCTCTAACATTTTTTTTTTTTCTTGTTCATTTTCTAAGCTGATTTATCAATATTTTAAAATTTGATTTTTTTTTTTTTTTTAACTTATCAGATGGGAATATATGTCATAGATGTGTTTATGTATATAGGTATAATGTATCAGTATGTATTTGTGCATATAAGTATAATGTATAAGTATGTAATGCAGTCATTCAAAAATATTTGAACGCCCTCATAAGCAGAAATACTTTTATGATATAATTTCAAATGGTCTTCCCAAGTTCACCATCCCTGTCAACACATTTTTAGAATCTCCTACAAGTGATTAGAAAAATGTTGATATTTCTTTAGGAGTATATTTATTAGAAAACCAGAACTGATATTTTAAAGACCACCTGGTGAAGATTCCAATAATATTG
>OY757947.1:40212064-40222064 GCA_963585895.1 Sepioteuthis lessoniana | reverse complement strand
ATGTTTCCGTAAGCTTTAATATTTAAATTAGGTCTACAAGAGAGCTCTTCAGTATTTTAATCGTTGTGTGTATGTGTGGAAGAGCATCAGTATTTTCATAGCTATCATTACTCGCATAATTGTGTGTGTGTGTGTGTGTATATATATATATATATATATCTATATATATATATATATATATGTGTGTGTTTGTGTTTTAAGTAAATTGTCTCTTAGATTCATTTTCAAAATATCCATTAAAAAAGAAAAAAAATTAAACAAAAGCTCAGAATTAATGTTCAAATGCAGACATTTGAATAAATGCCATCTGCCGTCAGATTAATTTTCATAAATTTCAGAGAAGGAATTACTCTTACTGGTAAACTTCTTTTTTTTTTCTTTTTCTTTTTCAAATGGATATGACGACTTCTAATCTGTCTGATGATTGTGCCTATATGTGAAACTCAGAGTTGTGGGAAAAGTAGTTTGTTGTGGTTTTAAAATGTTTAATTCAAGACCTCATCTCTTCTGAAAGCATCGGGGGACTCTTTTTGTCAGTCTATATTTTAAAAAAGAAAAAATTGGCCGTAAAATATGCACACACACACACACACTATCTACCTTACATACCCATGTATCTAAAATACACATGCATATATTCACCACTGACATATAACATATGTTTCTTATGCAAACATACATGCACACACACTCAGATATTACACCCACACAAAACATTTATGTACATCATGTGCTTTATATATATATATATATATATATATATATATATATATCTTACATATAAACTGTGCATTATGTATATGCCTCTAAAGTACACATGCTTTGTGTCCATTATGTAAGATATTACAGGCACGTGTGTGTGTATATATATATATATATATATATGTGTGTGTGTGTATTATTTGCATTATACACATATTTAAAATACCCATCATATATATATATATATATATATATATATATATATATACACACACACACAGACACACATGCCATACCTAAGTTATATTACATATACACACACCTATGTATAATGTATACGGAGGTCTGTACTTCAAAATCATAAATTAGATTGTCTGTCTCTCCTGAATTTTGTGTCCCCCCCCACCTCCAGCACCCCATCCACTGAGGTAGTTCATCTAATCTCCGGTTGTTAACTCCCCTATCATAAGAAATTAATGCCTTCCGAGAAATATATTGTCATAGCAGTTTTAACATTGTTTGTTGATGTTACAACTACATTGCATCTAAATTTTTTTTCTTTTCTTACCCTTAAACCCCCGATGTCTCTTAGCTATACTCCATCTTGTCTTGGAAAACACCCAGCTCCTTCCCTGCACACAGCAGTCCATTCTACACACATTTCTATTGGCTTTCACCACATTTCTTTTGTACAAATTTGCCAAATGGTAATCGGTTCGACATACTTGAAGTATTGGGTTTTATTATTATTATTATTATCTATGCAAGTTTTTCACACTAGTTCTAACTAATGGTCCTCTTAGGTTTTTTGGGGGGAGGGGGCTTTTTCTTTTCTTTTTTTTTTTTTCTTTTTTTTTAAGATATTTTATGAGGAAGGGTAGACTTCTTCTTAGCTAGTCTAGGGTTGATAGAATCCCAAAAAGAATTTCTTTTCCCTCCTCCCCTTTGCTTACTAATGAAAAAAAAAAAGGAAAAAAACGAATCACTCTTTTCAAAAAGGGAGAGCACTTTACAGAAATGGTCACCTTCTTGCAATTATTTGACATTGTCGTAAATTTGAGCTCAAGACTCTTGGTTTTATGCTCATATAGAAATATTGGATAGTGTTTGCAGTGTTTGTTATTTAGTGATGAATGTATTTCAGTTCTAGATGGTTTGTCAGGATGCAGATGGTGGGGGGTTCACCCATTCTTATAACTACCCATCCGTGCCCACTGATGGTACCTCTACTCCATCTTGACTTACTACTTTTCTTCAGTCATTTACTCCCCAAACAAATTCAGGATTAGTGGTAGTTAGAAAAAAATTCTCAATTTCGTTTATTTCCTCTTTCAGTCTGTATGTTACGTATCAAAAGTCAGCAAGTAAGGGCTTATCAATGGTCAGGAATTATGGCAGGTGTTACCCGAGAATAGGATGACTATAAATGATATTACACTGAAAATTATTCTTTTCTGAGAATACATTGAAAATTGGGAAGAACTTAGTGTGTAGGTATGTATGTATATATGAGTAATGAACCTGATTCCCTAACCTCTAGGGATAAGATAAACCTTGATGGTTTGATATGCTGTTAAAATCTATTCATCAAAATCAGATATGTTGAATACTAGCTCACCTGAGAATCGACAACATGAAACTCAGAGTAGTGAGTTCATACGTGAAACACCTAGGTTGATTCATATAATGATGTCATATCTGTTTTTTAAAGACTGTTTTGACCAATGGGATTACGGCAGCACCAATAGGAGAAATCTGTGGATACCTTGGAAGACTATGTTGAAAAATAAGCCTCATTTGGTCACATTTCATGAGAGTATCTTGGTCAGCCTATGAACTTTTCAGCCAACCCATTGTGAAATTACTTTGCATTTGCATGCACTGTATATATTTAACAAATCGAAAATGATTTTAGCATCAAATCATAATTATGTGTGTGTGTATGTATGTATATATATATATATATATATATATATATATAGACAAAAAGAAAAATTAACTTTCTTGGTATCATTATAAATTTATTTCAGGTTTTTTATCAAAATAAAAATTTGGAATTATTGATCCGGGGAAGGTTTTTTTTTTTTTTTTTTTTTTTTTTTAAAAACTGATATAAATTTCTAATGATACCAGGGAAGTGAATTTTTTCTTTTTGTCTTTATATAAAAGGATTTTTTAGTTCTACTTGTTGAGTGTTGATGTATCATTAATCCCAAATTAATTATACGTCAGTAGCCGTTGGTATTGAGCACTCCAACTGGATACTCCTTCCCCTTGGATTTCCTCCTTGGATCATATAAGAATTTGTTGTGATGCTGACCAAAGAAAGACACGGGAAACACAAAAGGTTTGATAGAAAAACATAATATTCAAGTAACAGAAACAAGATACAAGTGAACCTGGTTAAACAGTAGTTAGTTGATAAGAAGCTGAGAGTCCAGTATGGTAGTGACTATCCGTCTACTACGCAAATGGTATCACGTAGGGAATGCAAAAAGGTTGCTAGAAAAACATATATATTCAAGTAACAGAAACAAGATACAAGTGAACCTGGTTAGACAGTAGTTAGTTGATAAGAAGCTGAGAGTCCAGTGGGGTAGTGACTATCTGTCCACTATGCAAATGGCATTACACGTGATTGTGTTACGCTGAGTGGTGCACTCCCACCTGACGCTCTCATTGATGTGTATCTCTGAAGGAATGCGAGTCCATTATGTTGGGAATACAGCAGAAATATATATATTGGCTTAATGGGTAGAGAGTTCACTAGTGTCCTCGGAGATCAAGGTTCAATCCCAGGCCAAGTCATACTAAAGACTCAAAAAAGTGTACTTGATACCCCCCTACTTAATACACAGTATTATAAGATATGAATCAAGGGTAAAGTGGAACAATCCAGGAAAAGGAATCATGCCGTCCCCTAAAACTCAGTGTAGTAGCAAATGAAAAGTGAACTTCGGGTCACCCTCAAATATGGTCGTGAACTTATAAATTATTTTATTTTTATACCTATACTATTTCTCTGGTGGCGGGAAAAACCCAAATGATTCAATTTGTAAATAAAAGAAAAATATTTCATAAACTGAAATCTGGAAATAAAAAATTGAAAGGACTAAAACCATTGATACTGTTTGAAAATATTAACCAGCACTGCAATATCTAGTCAAAAGAAAAAAAAACACCCACAGAATCACCTACGTTGAAATGCAGGAGTGCTCAATAACACTAAGTAGATTGAAATTATATATATTCTATGTATAATTTTGGATATGTCGCACTGTTTTTATTAAGATGTAGATTTTATGTCGTTGTACAACATTAAAAAAAGATACGGTCTTTTGTAAGAAAGCTTCTTCCACTGTTGAAGGCTGGAAAGAAACAAGTCCCAACCATCAAATAAAGATGGAGAGGCTGGGGATTCAATTTTTCTATTTTGTTGACCAGCACCATAAGTGTCCTCTTGTTATGGCCAATATTCGGTCGAACACCATTTCGCGATAGATTGGTACTCTGATGTATAGTTGAACTACAAGGCTACAAGCTTATTAAATTCTCGCCAAGTTCTTAAGACGTAAATTCGTTTGGGTTGCTAAAGTGGTTGTCAGGTCAGCTTGCCCCTTTTTCCAAATAGCGGAAATGTGTGTGGGGAATATGCACTCTCCCTTGGCCTATGAGACACTTAATGTAAAAAGTATAGTAGATTTACCCATATACTTTTAAAATTCACCCCCATAAAAATCTACATTTATATATTAGTAAAATTCTCTAAATATTTGTATTTCTTTGTTTTTATATATATATATATATATATATATATATATATATATATATATATATAATAATTTTTTTTTTTTTAATGAATTGGTCTATAAAGCAATTTATATTTTCTTTCACCATTTATTTTGTACTTTCTTACACGTGTTTCTACCTTCTCGGTTTTTCACATATAAGAAACAATGAAATAAATAATCAAAGAAAATATAAATCTCTTTGTGGACCAGTTCATTTTGGAAGATTTATTTTTTTCTCTCATTGGACCAAAAAAAAGAAAGAATAAAATTGATATATATATATATATTTACTAATCTAATATCTACCAGCATTCACCGTACCAGGAAAAAAGAAAAAGAAAAAAACTTTGGGTCGACGCAAGGGGAATTTAAGACGAGTTTCTCCCACCAGAAGTATTGGCATAGTACTACATTATCTAGTTATGTGTGGGAGCTCAAGGATAACAAAGGGATAGATCCGATAATGAAATGGGAAGTAATAAAGAAATGCCATAAATATAGTGCTGGGGATAGAATTCGTCTGCTTTGCATGGAGGAAAAATTAGCAATAGCATCTTGTAAAAGTAGGGATATGTTAAACCAAAGATCGGAGGTGTTAAATAGTTGTAGACACAAACGGGCGTGGTTGCTCTATAATTAGGGATAGGTTTCGGAGTATTTATAACAAGGTTTTTTTTTTTTGTTTTTTTTTTTTAATAAAAGTAAGTTTTTTTGTTCTCTTTTTTTTTTTTTTTCTTTTTTTTTCTTATGTAAATTTTAAGCTAGGTGGGTTTTTGGTGAATATAAAACAGCGTTTTCTCCTTTAGCATTAGTCGGAGTTAGACTTCCTGATGATCCAATAAGGTGAAACTTTAGAAGATTTCCGACTCGCGATTTAAGTTAATTATATATATATATATATATAAAACAACAATAAAGTATTCTGAAGATGATTTTATCTATAGTTGTATTATTTGCTGGTGTTAAATGTTTCAGTTTTTTAACTTAAATCATCATCAGGGCATTTAATATGATGATGTATCTTCTGAATTACAGTGAATTTTATTGTTTTAAATGAAATGAAAAAATAAAGCTTTTTTAGCAATTTACTTCCGTTAGAGGCATTCTCTTTCAAAATTGTGTAACATTATCTCTGTTCACCAATGGCCCAAGAGACCGAGGTTCAATCCCTGGTCAAGTCATACCAAAGACTCAAAAAATGGTACTTGATAACTCCTTGCTTAACACTCAGCATTATAAGGTACATATCAAGGGTAAAGTGGAGCAATCCAAGGAAAGGAGTGTAGTAGCTATTGAAAAGGGAGCCCTCGACAACAGTCGCCAACTTTACTACTTATATATATATATATATATATATATATATATATTACTGCTTTGTTTACCAATATTTGAGCACCTCATGATTTATCAAAAATATCTTATATTTTTATTAGATAAACCATCATTCATTTTTCACTAGGATTTTTTTATCACAATTTTAATTGTTTTATTTATGCTAGAAATATTAGCAGCAACATTATCTTGAATTTTTATTATTATTATATGAAAGATTGTCAGCCATTATCCATTTTTCACGAAGATTTCATTCAATTTACCATAGACTGCTTTGTGTACTGTGTACTTTTTTTCATCTCAAAGTTTTTTTACTCATCTTTCATCATTTTAAACAGTATCTCAGACGTAAATGCACAGTTTACAAGAGAGGTTTTGTCTTGAAATTTTAATCTGAAATTAGCCGTGCATGTTATACCACACATGTGGTAAGTAGCAATGAATATAGTATTGTATAGTATTAATTTGGTGCACATACATGCAAAGGAAATGCCATTTATATATTAGAAATGAGGTTCCTTTTGATTGGTTGGTTGGTTGGATTTAATGGCATATCAACCTCTATAGATTATTTAATGCCAGAATCTTTTTACACATATATATATCTGATTTGTAAATGCATATTTTTAGGTTGGTGATAGTTGGGTTTTATGGCAAATTAACCTCTTAAGGGTCATTGAGTGTCAAATTATGATATGTGAGTGTGTATATATATATATATATATATATATATATATATATATATATATATATTAATTAATTGTAAATAAATAAATGAGGTTCCTTGATTTAACAATTCACATTTGGAAATAGTTCCATTCTTCATCTTTGCCATTTCCAAGGATTATACCTTTCTTTTTAGTCTATCTAGCATCCTCCCTCTTACCCCCAATATTTGTGTATGTGTGCACACGCACATCCTATAATTTTTGTTTTTTTTGTTTACTTACGGGAGAAAGTGATTTTTTTTCCCTCTGCACTCAGCACCCACTCCCCTGGTCTTTCCAGCTATCTAACATTCTCCTCCCCATTTTTGCCCTATTTGCAATCTTCCACTCCCTCCACCACCCTCAATACCAACCTTATGCACACCCCACAACCCACACATACAATGTTTGAGATGTGTTGGTGAAATAAAACTGAAAGTTTCTAGTGTGGAATTGGGGATAGGTTTTTGCTGGGTAGTGGGGTCTCAGTGATTCCCAATGATGGAAACAAAAGCCCCCCCCTACCTCCCTCACTTAGTTTGTTTACACTTTATTTAATTTTAAGGGAGTAGGAGACCTGTAAAACTAAAAAAAAAATTCCTCTGTTGTATACTGATGAATAAATATCAATATGAGGAGAAAATTGGGTCGGAGTGGGTTGTTGGTTGGTTTGGGTGGGGTTCAGCCTTAATATTTTATCAGGTCTGGTGCAGCCGGAGGGGCTAGGGCTAAGGGGGTTATGATTTGATTAATTGGGGTAAAGATTTATTATTCCTCCCTCACCTACACCTTTCCATATTTCTTAAAGTTCATTATCGATGGAATCCATTATGGCCAGAATCCTCCTCCTCCTTGACATCTTTATTATTACGATTTATTCTGGATGCTGGTGCATTTCATAAAGTTACACTTTGGTTGGGTCTTTTTATTTTTTCTGAATGAACTCTTATCTGTAGTTTCTTGCTGTTTTGTATTCATATTTATATCAGCATTTTTCCTTACCAATCTATTGTAATAAAATGCCATGTATATATGTGTGTGTGCGTGTGTGTGTATATATATATATATATATATATATATATATATATATATATATATGTGTGTGTGTGTGTGAGTGTATTCGTTATAATGTCTAAAGTATGTCACATTGGATCACACCTATTCTTCAAGAATACATTTAAAGACTTGTCTGTTAAAATATATCACTAAAATATTTGAGGGAGAGAGTGTTTACCAATGTCGCAGGAGGCCGGGATTCAATCCCAGGTTGAGTCATACCAAAGACTTAAAAAAAAAGGTACTTCATGCCACCTTGCTTAACACTCAGCATTATAAGGTACAGATCAAGGGTAAAATGGAGCAGTCCTCCCCTATACCTCAGTTTAATAGCTATAGAAAAGGAAGCCTTCGGGTTGCCCTTGGCTACAGTCAACCAGCTTACATCTCTCTCTCTCTCTCTCTCTATATATATATATATATATATATATATATATATATATATTGGCTCATTGGCCTAGTGGGTAGACTGTTCATCAACTGTCTGGGATACCGGGGTTCAAGCCCAGCTCGAGTCATACCAAAGACTTTGAAAAAAAAGCTACTTGATACCTACTTGCTTTACACGCAGCAATATAAGGTACATATCAAGAGTAAAGTCAAGCTATCCAGAGAAAGGTGTAGTAGCTATTGAAAAAGGAGTCTTCTGGTCACCCTTGACTACAGTCACCAACTTTACTTATATATATGATTAAGTAGGACACAGACTCCATATCTACTTCCTCCTATCATTAATCCATTCAAGTCTTCATATGAGTTTTTGACTTTTGAATGCAACAAAATTAAAAAGGCGCCATACGTTTCCCAAATGTCAAACGATTCCTACAATGACTTAACCGGATCAGTGATAAAATAGGCACATACAAAATGTTTGTCTTATTTAATCAAACATTTAAAATAGAAAATGCTGCATATATATATATATATATGTATATATATGCTTCAAAATGAGCAGGTCCACAAGAGAATTTGTTTTTAGGTTATTTATTCTTTTCCAACACGTGTTTCTGATGTTTTATGTCCTCTTCAGGAAGTATGTATTTCTGACGTTTTACGTCAGCTTCAGGAAGTTTTATTTCCTGAAGATGTCATAAAATGTCAGAAACACGTGTTGGAAAAGAATAAATAACCTTAGAACAAATTATC
The DNA here is from genome assembly GCA_963585895.1 of Sepioteuthis lessoniana. NCBI lineage: Eukaryota > Metazoa > Mollusca > Cephalopoda > Myopsida > Loliginidae > Sepioteuthis > Sepioteuthis lessoniana. The sequence continues at coordinate 40,213,330 of OY757947.1, read as the reverse complement.
TTGAAGACCTATTCATTTAAAAAAAATTTTTTTTCTCTCACTGAACCAATAAAATATATATAATATATATTGTTGGCGGTCATAGTCGAGGGCAACCTGAAGGTTCCCTTTCCTTTCAATAGTTACTACACCGAGGTGTAGGGGAGGGCGCTACTCTTTTCCCTGGATTGCTCCACTTTACCCTTGATACGTACCTTATATTGCTGAGTGTTAAGCGAGGAGGTATCAGGTATCATTTTTAAAGACTTTGATATGACGCGACCTAGGATTGAACCCTGGTCTCCCGGACCATTGGATTAAACTAAATGGTTTGAAATAGAAAAATTTTTGACAATTAAACTGTACTTACATTTATACTGCGTGATTATGCTAAATTGAAACTGTACTTACATTTAAACTGCATGCTTGTGCTAAACTGAATTATTTGAAATAGAACAGTTTTTTGACATTGAAACTGTATTTACACTAAACTGAATTGTTTAACAGAACTGTTTTGACAATAAACTGAGGGCAAACAAAATCTGTACTTATACTAAACTGAATTAGCTGAATTAGAACTGCTTGACTAAACTGAAAAGTTAGAAATAGAAGTATTTTTCTCAATTTAACTATACTTACATTTAAACTGCGTACTTATGCTAAACTGAATTGTTTGAAATTGAACTGCTTTGAGACTTGACTGTGTAAACAAAAATCTGTACTTACACTAAACTGAATTGCTTGAAAATATATTAATTTGGTGTTAAGTGACCCAAAAGGCTTGATATGCTGTGAAACAAAACAATCAACCAACAAGCCCGTTGAAATCTACTACAGGTGATTTTTTTTAAAGTTGGGGGGGGGTAATATTTCTATAGGAGTATTTTTATTAGAAAAGTAGAACTAATTTTACAGCAACTTACTGGTAAAGATTCCGATGATGTGTTTGACAGAGATGAACAGGTAGACTTGGAAATTTTAATATCATAAAGAAACTCTCATAGAAATATTAACTTTTTTTTCTTTTTAAACACTTTATATATATATAGAGAGAGAGGGCACACTGGGCTCTTTAAGTTTGGTAAGGCAACCTTTTTAGGAGAAGGAAGACTACTGAATTCAAAATAGTGTTGTTTGCAAGAATCTGTTGCATATTAGTGCCCAATTCTTCTGTTATCAGCTCATCCAAAAGAGTGGCTGGTTCTACAGAAAACTTCACCACTATAAACAAATCACCTCTGGTGTTGGTTGTCAATTGGTTGACATCTTTAACTGAAATGTGAGAGT
>OY757947.1:40189564-40207064 GCA_963585895.1 Sepioteuthis lessoniana | reverse complement strand
TAGTGCTATGTGAAATGCAATCAGTCTCGTCCAGGATTTGAACTCATGTTGCCGTGTCCATTTCCTACAATGATAACCATTACACCACGGGCACCTCCGTTGAATTTTGGACAGTATAAGTTCTTCCGTCATTTTAATTTTCATGTATTTTACACAATTTTCAGATAGAAATGTAAAAAAATAAAAGAAATGGCTAATCTAGCTTTTATATATTCCAAGGTGTGTGAAATATATATATATCTGTACAATGTGTCTGTTGATGCATTCAGATTTTGATAGAAAGAAAGCCTCCTCCTTACCCCTACACACTCCATGCACATACACACACACGCACCCTGCCACAATCTTAGAAATTATCAGATGATTACATCCATGTTTTACACTTTAATGCTTCACGTCTGTGACAAAAACTATGAGTGATATGTCCGTGCCTGCGTTTTTCTATTAGGAAAATCTCCAAGTTTCATTTTTGCTGCCACCACAAAACAAGTCATCCGTCACAAATATATAAGGAATCTCCAAAAATATGGAAAATCCGTTCCGCTTCACAGATTTCAGTTGGCAAAAATGAGTCCAAATAGTCGGATTTTTCCACCCCCTATTTTAATAAATAGAACTTATCAGAAAGATTAATCAGATTTATTCGAATTTTTGTGTACGTATTTTGTGTGTGTGTCTGTGTATCTTTTATTGTATGCATTGTATATCTGTATCTGATGTGATTTCAATGTCTCGGAATACATATAAAGATCGTTCGAAAAGTTTTAAGTCTCACCTAGATTTTTGATTAGTTGCACACCTTGTACTTTATTATGGATCTCATCTACACAGAAATTAAGCTGTGATCTTTTTAAACAAACCTTGTGTGTATTCGTGTGTGTGTGTGTGTGTGTGTATATATATATATATATATATATATAATCCACTATTTTCTCAGTTAATGATGGTTCCTCCCCTTCCCTCCTGTGACAACCCTCGTTCTGGCTGTATTCATTATCTCCATGTTGGATCTGAAGAAGTCCTGTCATATTTTTTTTTTGCAGTTATTGATTCATATCACTGCTCTTAGCTGGATGGAAATGAATTTATATGACCAAATTTTTTTTTTCTTGAAGGTACATATATATATATATATATATATATATATATATATAATTTTTGTTGTAAATCCAAAGAGAGAAAGAGACTTGAACTCACTCATGTTTCCACGTTGAAACTGCTAACATTAGTGAGTTCAAGTCTCATTGAGTACCCCATAACAAGGCCTTGTGCCATATATGATTTTACTGATTAGAAAAGTCTTTAGCTTTAGATTTTCATCTTAGATGTGTGTGTGTGTGTGTGTGTGTGTATATATATATATATATATATATATATATATATATATATATATATATATATATATATATATATATATCTAAAATTAAGTTAATTTTGTAATTGGCTCCACTCGTGTTGAGCACTCTTGTAATTGTAGCATTGCAGCATTTATGGTGGGTTTTAGTTTTCTTTTGACCAACTGACTGCATATCTCTTGATTTTTTTCAACTGGTGTGACAGAGTTGGCCTTTTCTTTTTTTTTTTATCCTATGATATTTTTTTCTTTTTCCCCCGGGCAGTGATTCGAGATATTTTTATCTCTTGTTCCTGGCGGGTTTTTTTTTCTGGTAACCATGAATGCTGGTAGATAGTAGATTAGTAAATGTGTGTGTGTATATATATATATATATATATATATATATATATATATCTATGTAGGTATGTCAACTAGCCTTTTGGCATAAGAGTATTTGTCAATGGTCTAGAATCCCAGGTCGAGTCATATCAAAGGTTCCAGAATTGGTGCTTGATGGCTTCTCACTTAACCCTCAGGATTATAAGGTATGGATCCAAGGGTAAGTAGAGTAATCAGGGAAAGGGGTAGCACCCTTCCCTTTACCTAGATATTGAAAAATGGGTCTCCCTCAACAATGGTCAGCCAACTTATGTATATGTGTATATGTCTGTGTGTTTTTATATATATATATGTGTGTGTGTGTTGATATATGTGTGTGTGTGTGTTGATATATATATGTGTGTTTGTGTGTGTTCATATGTGTATGTGTGTGTTCATATGTGTATGTGTGTGTGTATCTGTGTTGATATATATATGTGTGTGTGTGTATCTGTGTTGATATATATATGTGTGTGTGTGTGTGTGTTTATATGTGTGTAGTTGTATGTTTTTATATATATATATATATATATAATGTCAGAATCAACTTTCTATATTGGTTTGGGCAACCAGTCTTAGAGAAGGAAAAATTCTGGATTCAAAATCCAATGATTGCAGTTGAGGAGAATCTTGAACTTTTCAATTCCCTGTTCCTTTATCCTCTTATCCAAACAGTGTCGATGGTTCCACACTACCTGAATCCGAACAAAAGCAAAAGAAATATGTATACCCATATTTTGTATGTGTGTGTGTTTCCATTTGAAAAAAGAATTTTCTTAATCGTGTCTGTCTTTTTCACTTTTCCCAATCATCCGATAATAATAATAATGCTAATAGCCTCGGGAAAGGTACGAATCCAAATAGCTTCTCTTCAGGTCTGGGTAAATAGCAGGATAGACTAGGCTCATTCCCTTTGGAACAACCACCACTCTAGGAGAAAGAAAACTCTGAATTCAAACCTATTGTTTTTATTTCTGCCCAGGACACGATAGATGGACAGCGCTCTCAAAATCAGACCCGGTCAGGACCAGTAAAAGATGTTAGATAGGGAATATATATTTTTCATTTTTCTTCTGGAAAACAATGTTATTAGCCTAAAATTCTTATCATAGGGTAGGTTTTCTGCTAAGTCTACTAAAATAAGACACAGTGAAGATGCTAATATCCCCCCACCCAACCTTTTTACTTGAAAATCTCAATAAAAAAAGCATTAGCATTTTTAGTTTAAACAGTGGCCACTAAAGAGTCTTTAATGTTCACCTCTTGGCAATATTTATTAACTTCTAAGTCCTCTTAAAAGCATAATTTTGTTATTAGTGAAAAATTCTGATCCTTGGGAAGGTTTTCTGCTAAGCAATGTAAAGAAACTGTTTCTAGCCCACCCACCATTGCTTTGATGGCTGGGGCTGTAGAATATGCTGTCTGCTCCTCTGTCGGATGGTAAGATTCCCCCACCAATAGAAAAGTGTCTTAGGTATGACACTAAACTGTATCTTATGGTGAGGCTCCAGTCCTGGAGCTTTGGAGAATGTAGATTTGGCCTTTATTGCATTACTCCAAGATCCACTCTCTACTGGGATTATGAGTACCTGTTAGGGTCCCATCTACGGATCAAATAGAACTGTTCAATCATTTACTAAGTATTATTATTATTAGTCATTTAAAATCATACAACTGTGTGTAAATTATTTCTATTAGATGGAATTACTTGAAACTATTTAACTGTGTGTAAACATATGATGAATATTAGATAGAATTATTAGTGTTAGATTGGAATACTTGAAACCATTTAGCAGTGTGCTAACAGATGATAGAATTATCAGTGTTAGATAGGAATACTTGAAACCATTTAGCAGTGTACTAACAGATGACAGAATTATTAGAGTTAGATAGGAATACTTGAAACCATTTAACTATGTGCAAAAAAATGAGCTCAAATAACTTGTTTAAAATGAATGCCACCTACAATCTATTCTCTTACAAATCAGCTAAATTTTAAAACAGAATTTGGCATTAAATAACCCACAAGGGTTGTTATGCCATAAAACACCTACCTATATATTTTCTCCAGTGACTGAAAATTCAAGAGACTAATATCTCTATTACTTTGTGATGTCAACAGACAAGAATATTTTGCAAAAGCTACGAAAAATTTGATTTTGAGATTCAGGCCTGCTTAATTTTTAAATAATTGATTATTCTCTCCCGAAAGGATAGAAAGAGCAAAAGGAAAGAAAGAAGGGACGAATACGATCCAGGTGGGGCTCAAGGTGGTGATGTCGGTGGGGGCATGTTTTGCATTATTAGTAATTGTTAATATGCTGTGTGTGCACTTGCGCACATTGAAAGCGAAAACCTGATTACGACTTGCATTCTGTTGTCCGTTACAATCCGCTTCGTATTTAAATAACAAATTTTCATTCATTGGTGTAGGAGACTTAACTACGGGTTGCATGAAGAAAGAAAATGCACAGTGGTGGTGGTGGGGGGGGTTGCTTGATTGTATGTGAGCATTTTTGTTTGTTTTTTGGGGGCGGGGGCATCTTAAATTTTCGAGCTTTCCTCTAGTAAGAACTAGCCTGTCCAGCTAACCAATTCTAGAACTTGCTTTTTTATATTAGATCATGAATTTGTTTTAAGCAGTTAATAAACAAGATGGATAGTAAGTCAGGGGTGGGGGTTGTATCAAGGAAAGATACTAGATGATATACATGTTTGTATTTGCCCAACCCATCCACAGGATGTGATACAAGGCCAATTTTTAAGCAGAGTACAGCAGGTTTGAATTCAAAGTTTTCATTCTCCTTGACTGGTTGCATTACCGAGGCTAGAGAACCTAGTCTGCCTTACTAGATAGGGGAGGCACTCATAGTGTTACAGTTGAAAAGCTTGTATCCAGTTTGTTGCATATTGGCCCTCGACCAAGCCGTCGATCAAGAGATGCACTGGTGTAAATAACAGGTGCATCCAGTCGAAGATATCGGAATATCACCTTGACCTGTGGATGTGGTTGAATTCGGTGCAGATGCGTACGCCCACAGGAAGCAGGTGGACTTCAAACAATTATATAACCAGGTGACACAGACAGCTTGGGTTAGTCAGTTCAAGCAGGGAGTTCAAGTTGCAGTTCGAGTCAGTTCGATTTAGAGTTCCAGTCGCAGATAGGATGCCCGTGGAGTGAGAACCAACTCCAGACAGGGCTTGTGCCTTCAGTGACCCACGGTTGAGCAGCCAGCCCAGCAGAATGAGGAAGTAGTGCTGCTATTGTCAGAGGAACCTGGGGTCAATATGTGACAGTCTGTCTCTGTCTCCAACTAACCTCTCACACGTAACCAACAACAACCCTTTCGAGAATAAACTGTTGCTCCCATTGATAACCTTGACAGGTTCAATGAGATATGGATATGCATCAGTTTGGGGCAGAAGTAATGGAGCAATAATACAATTTTTACTGATTGCTCTGTTACTGCTCTCCCTGGCCTCCAAATAAAATCTTTTATAGCTCTCTGCTACTAGACATGGTATCCTGGATGGAGCAGAATTAATGGCGCAATCAATAATATCTACTTTGCATGGCAATAACTGTTACACCTCCGAGAATGTGTATTTGTCCTGCACAGGATGATCCAAGGTCAGTTTTAAAGTAGAGTACAGCTACTTTGAATTCAATTTTTCTTCTCCTAGATTGGTTACCTTATCAAAGCTGAAGAGCTCAGTTTGCCCTACTATTTACACACAGCTTCATTCAGGATTTGAACTTGAATCACCAATCTCATATTCCATGTGGATAACCATTATACTCCGTAAATTATTTGTATTAAGAATAGTTACTTGAAGCTCTAATTGTTTACTAAGGATTATTATTATTTTTAGTTACTTGAAAGCATATAACTGTAAATTATTTGTATTAAGAATAGTTACTTGAAGCTCTAATTGTTTACTAAGTAAAGATTATTATTATTATTATTATTATTTGTTATTTGAAACCATATAACTGTGTGCAAACAAATGAATATTATTAAATAGAATGTTACACTCATCCTCATATCCTCCCCACAGCTAAGTGGAATATTCTTTTAGCCAGCCCCTCCCCCCCTCCGACCAAGTAAGATACTTTTCTACATATCCTCACCACAACCAAGTGGGATATTTTACTTCTCACTCAAAGTGGAATGTTCTTCTACATTAGTTTTCTTCAACTGATCTCTGCTTTCAACTCCAGTGGAATTACTCTTTAATTTCGTCAACTTTCACTAAGTAACATAGCAAACGTGAACTATTTGTTGTGGCCCTGGAAAGGGTCACTAATGAAAACACAAACACGGATATTAGATAACAGATTATATTACACAAGAAAGATAGTTACATAGAAAAGGTAAGAAGTCTGGTAATGTTCGGATAACACTGATATTGATCTGCCTCTGGCAGTGAAATCTCTCCGTACTAATAACGGTGAGAAGAGTCCATTATGGTAAGATGGGTAAAGCTCCCACAACACTATTTGATATTGGTTTGCTGAAGATCTGATGATTTGTGAAGTTTTGATAAGCGTCAACAACATTCTGTTGAAGGCTGAAAAGAAAAAAAAACTCCAAAGATTCCTCGGCCCCAGCAATACCGTTACCCACAAAATAGACTATGTGACTATATATTGATTTTTTTACTTTAATTAGAATTAAATACTATCAAATGAGATAGGTATTAAGTACTATACATATTGTTATCATATATTTTTATTTCATTTATCACGAAGACAACAAGATTTTGATTTAATAAAATGGACATTCATCCATTATTAGTTCAATAACTCTTTTTTTTTTTATTTGGTTTTTGTTCCGTAGTATTTTCACATATCCTGCTAGTGTATAATATTGTAAGAGTTTTGTCTCTTGAGCATTTAAATTTTATAAACTTGGAGTACCTCTTATTGAACAGAGTCAATATCAAAATGTTTGGTTTGGTTTCTTTGTTTAATGACATATCAACCTTTTTAGGTTATTTAATGCCAAAGCTATTCTCCTAAAAGAACAATAGTGGTATGTATTATTTAACCCATAGCTGGGCGGATAAGGGGGTTCATACATTTCCCAATTCTATTTGCCCAAAAGTGAACGTAATAGCATGACTGGAGTTTGAACTCACTTACTACGATTCCGCTGTCCATCGCTTTAACCATTACACCATGAGGACCCACCCCTCAAAATATTTAATCGACAACCAAGTTTTTTTTATTATATTATTTTATTTTGTGTATATGTGAATGTAATTGTATGGAGGGTCTACGATTTTTGTTTTTTTGTTTTCCTTTAAATAGTCAATTCTGGCTCAAGGGTATTGTAGATGGGGGGGATCACTGATTATTCTTCCACCCCCCCCCAATAACCAAACCAATGATTTTAGTTAAACATCGGGCTGTGAACGGTTAGGACAATACTGCTGAGTTTTTCATTCCCCGGTTGTTTTCTCTATTTTTAGTCGGCAACGTTTTGTCTCTGGCTGACTTGTCCCTGATAAAAAAATGTGTGGAAATGGAGACCCAGTCAAACACACCAGTGACCCCCCCCCAACATACAGACTTTTTTTGGTCTTTTTTTTTACTTTCTTGTGATTTTTTTTTTATAACTCAGATGGTGACACATTTTTGATCATGCTCATAAATACACACACTCTCTCTCATATATATATATATATATATGTGTGTGTGTGTGTAAATTATTTCATATGTATATGACCATATGCAAATTGACTCTAGCAGATACTTGTGTGTGTGTGTGTATATATATATATATATAATATATATATATATATATATATATATATAAGCACATGACTATACGTGTAGATATATGTTAATAAATTTGGACACTCACTGTTTTTGTGTATTTAATATATGTGCACAAGTACACATGCAAGTGTGTGTATATATTAATGGATCATTTGTAAGTATACACATTGAAACTTATATGCAATGAACATTTTATTTGTACACGTATCATGAATATGTGTCTGCATTTTACATGTAAAAGGATCATGTTTATTTGATGTGTCCGTGTGTGTGTGTGTATATATATATATATATACACACACACACACAGAGACTTAATAAAAACAGAGATTTTTGTTTATATATATATATATATATACACACACACACACAGAGTTAATAAAAACATAATTTTTTATTTTATATATATATATATATATATATATATATATATATATATATATATATATATAGATAATAAACATGCATGTGTGAATGTTTTAGTGTATATCTCACAGCCACCCACATCTCGACTTACCCCCAGATTCTGATAAAATACATATTCATGCTTGTATATTCACATGTCTGTGTTTATATCGTCTCTAGCACAGTTTGTATTAACGCCCATGCATTGTAGGGAGACTGGTGGTGAGGGTGGGTTGACTCTACTGTGGGAGGCACGAAGTGAGGGAAGTGGCGGCAATGGTGGGGTTTTGTTAGGGGGGTGGCGAGTGTGCGGAAGAAATGAATTCAGCATTGGAACCTCATGCATTATGGATGAAATAGAGAGAGCAATGTGTAAATCAACGATCTGCAAGGATACACGTTTCAAATGGACAAAAATGGTGAGCCGGGTGGCTTATTGGTAGGTGGAATGGTGGAGGTGAGAGACAGAGGAAAAAATGGTGGTGGTTTGGAGGGTAGAATGAAGTGGTGGTGGCGGTGGTGGTGTCGTCGGCGGCAGGTGTGTTCTGGTGGTTGTGTTAAAGGGTGACCAGAGAGAGAGTAAGGGAAACAGAGAGAGAGAGAGAGAGTTTGAAAGTGATTGAGAGAGTGGAGAGATATATTGGAAGTATATACGATGATACCAGGTGCTTGATTAAAGCCGCTATGGTGAAGAGAGAGAGAGTAAGAGGGAGAAAGAGTGAGAGGGAGAGAGAAATTCCATGGAGTGAAAACGAATGTTTTAGAGATAAAAGAGGAAGAGAGTTGGAAATGTCATTTTTTTTCTTTTTCTGGTCGAGATGAAAACAGTTCGGTGACGAGTTGGTACCAGGGAAAATGTAAAGATAATTCTTGATAGTAAATTAACGCTAACATACTGAAACAGTGGGGGTATTTTGAATGGGAGAGATAAACGGAAGCCTTATAATGTCCATAAGAAGAGAAAGAATTGTTTCAAGAAAGGAGAGTGCAGTAAAAACTGAGAGATGGTACCAGGTACTTGATTGAAGATGATATAGAATAAGAGAGACTTTGAAAACGACAGGAAGATGTTGAGACATATAAAGTCCAAGTGAAAAAAGACAGACAATATGAATGGTTTCAAAAAAAAAAAAAAAGGCAATCACAATATAAAGATTATTTAAGTTCTTGATTGAAGCCATTCTGCAGAAGATGAATTTAAGAGCAATAGACAAACAGAGGACTTGTAAAATCCAGAAAAGAAAGAGAAGGTTAGGATGAATGGTTTTGAGAAAGAAGAGCTAGAGACAGGAGGAATCAGTTTCTTTGGGGGTAGATGAAAATGGTAAAGTGAAGAACTGGTACCATATACAGAGTGGGGAGTAATTCTTGGAGAAGGAAAGACAAATGAAGATTCCGACTTCATGAAAACGGCAAGAAGGATTTATTTTGGAGATAGTCAAAGGGAGAGGGGGGGGTCTGATATAGAATTAAGATTCCAAGTGGATGAAAATGGTAGAGAAGGATTTATTTCAAAGAAAAATTGAGCACCAATGTCTTAGAGAGAGAAAGAGGCTGGAATGGATTGAAAGAAGAATTCCAAGAAAATGAAAATTGCATGTGTTGGGGGTTGGGAGAAGGTGTTGTAGTGGTGATGGTGGGGGGGTTATTTCTGAGGAAGAATAAGATGGAGAGGTTGGGGTTGAGGAGGGGGAGCAGTAGTGGGTGGATGGGTTGTGGTTTGAGGTGAGAGGAAGGATTCCTCTCGTGTAGCTGAGAATGGCGGCTGGTGGAGGAAATTTATTTTGGAAGAAGAGTCTGGTGGTGGTGTGGGGGTGAGTAGGAGGATTGAAAGAGTGAGAAATCAGACTGGATTGGAATTGGTTTGGAGAATTTATGTCAGGAAGAGTGAGAGAGAGAGAGAGAGAGGCTAAAAACAATTCCGAGTGGACGAAAAACGTTTTCAAAGTCTGAGGATTTATTTTCGAAGAGGAAGAGAAAAACCCGAAAGAGAAGACAGACGTAATAGTTATTGTTTTGCTTTAATTCAGGAGATAAATGGATTAATAGATGCTCCTACACATGTGAGTATACATGTAAAGGATTTGCTGATGGCAGCCCATAGATATTTGATGACGGTCGGCATTCTAAATGGCAAATTCACAACAGAATGGCAACTTGAGAATTAGATATTTGTTGGATCACATTGATCTAGACGAGTGATGCCCTAAGTGGGTTCCACAAGGGGGGGGATGAGTTTTTTTTGTTTTTTTTTAAATTGGTAAAAGACTTTTTTCAAAATAAAGCTTGGCAATGGCTTCCATCAAATGTATGTGCCTCGTTTCTAATCCTCACTTCGTAAGAGTACTGTGATATTTTTTTTATTTTAGGTTTCAAAATTTCTTTTATGAATAAGTCCGCACAAATCTGGTTGGTTGGGTTTTATGGCATATCAACTTTTGTAGGTTATTTAATGCCAAATCCACTTTAATACAAATAATTACTTCTATTTCAAACAGTTCAGTTTAGCATGAGTACACAGATTAATTGTCAAAAACATTTCTATTTCAAGCTATTCAGTTTAGTCCAACATTTCTAATTCAAACAATTCAGTTTAGTATAAGTATAGATTTTCTTTACACACAGATAAATGTCAAAACAGTTCTATATTTAGCATAAGTACAGTTTCAATATCAAAAACAGTTCCATTTCAAACAATTCAGTTTAGCATAAGTATGCAGTTTAATTGTCAAAAACATTTCTATTTCAAGTGATTCAGTTTAGTCAAACAGTTCAGTTTAGCATGAGTATGCAGTTTAGTTCTATTTGACCCATAGATAAGACCCTATCAAGTGCTACCACTCTGGGCCAGATTGGCTGTTGGAGCGATGGCAATATGGGGGTACTCTGCATTCCCCAAAGCTCCAGCATTACTGTAACCTCACCATCAGATTGCTTAGTGTTATATCCAGGACACTCGTTGGGTGGGGGTCTTACTCCTCTGCAGAGGTGCAGTCGATGTATTCTACAGCCCTAGCCAAATGGGCAAACATAAATCTAGCAAGGGTTGTCTTAGTAAAATAAGGATATAGTCTCCATAATGTTTTTAATTTCATTAGAATTTGGCAAAAAAAATTGATTTCAAGAACCACCAATCTACTTGGGTGTGTGTCAAAAGTTTTGCAATATTTTGGTAATGCGACTCACAATTAGGCAACTCCAGGCATTTTTGCTGATATTGTGAAGGTGACAAACCACACTGGACTGTAAGATGCTGAGCTCGCCTGATGCTCTCCAAGTGCTACTCGTCAGATTTGCTTCTATGACTTGGAGCGCGGCCTTGGAATCGAGTTTTAGGCCTATCTGACTTTCCCTCATAGTTGATGTTCTTGGAACCCCTGTGAAATTTTTTGAATGATCTGCTTACTGTATAAACTCTCTTATCCTACCCCCCTCCACAACAGCTATGGGTTAAATAACGCCGCTACTGACCTTCTACAAGGATAGCTTTGGCATTAAATAGTCCACAAAGGTTACTGTGCCATTTCACCTTTTGCACAGCAAATGTTTATGGTTTCTTCCGCAGTGTTATGGACAAATTTGAACTTGTAAAGCATAAGTTACCGTGCGGTTTTCTAATCATTCACGAAGGAAAGCAATACACAACATGTCTACACACCAACTACCACTATACTATCAAACACAGCGGGTACCAACCATAGCTTCAACTGCTGTGCTCACATGAGACACACACTGCAAACTATCACATTCCAAGATCGTGCAAAACTTTAGACTCTCCCCTGTAGATAATGTTTGAAAAAAAAACTCAGTATCAATGACTTTCATAAAGAAATTACAAACTTCTGACTAAATGGTTATTTACAGGGGTATTAAATGTCCATTTGTTTCACTTGGAGTATTTTGAAATAATTTTAGAATGTGATGATTAAATTTAACTGTACTAATTGAACCTATGGAAATTCTACGGTGTAATTTTGTATCATGGTAAGGAAACGATACACAGTGAAACAGAGTTAATTATTTATTAACTCAAGTGGTACGCTTGTAGGTAGGTTGGTAGGTTTAATATATAGATAAGTAAAAGCTTGATGCACATAGACGATTGATCAGTAGGTTTATTGCTTAGCATAGATCTGAGTAGCGATGATCCTTAGCTATGACTTAGTTTGACACAAAGCTACAGTAATTAAGTGCCTAGTGAGACTCTAACTCATTTCACTGGCAATGGTCAATGAAATAAATCTTAACTATTACTCTACTGTAGTTTGCCAAATATGTAAATACAAATCTTATTCTAGTCTGGAACAAGGCTTCAAGATTTAAGCACCATTGAGTATCACAGTCACTTCACTAGCAATGAAAAAAAATATTTCAAACTATTGCTCCACTGCAGGTTACCAAATAGTTATTTACTAATTTTATTCTAGTCTGGCACAAGGCAACAAGATTTGAGCTGCTAACAAAAATTAAATTTAATCTGATAACAATGGTCTGTGAAATCAGTTTTCTAACTATTGCTCTACAGCTAATTAGGTATGCCTGACTAGTCTGGCACAGTGGTGGGTCACCCAGTGATAATCAAACTCACAAAGATGGTCTCTGAGATCTGCCATTTCATCTGACGTAGGATTATTCTAAGACAGATGACCTAAGGCCTTGGGTATGTTAGTTAACTTTCTTCACTGTGGTTGGTGTTTTACCATACATACAGGGAAACTTGGTTTCATGCCTCTTTCAGATCCTTAGTCCTCGGCCATGGCAAGATTTTTTTTTTTTTAAATTTTCTGAGTCGCAACTGCCATGCTGATTTTATTTTATTTTTATTTGCTTTCTTTCTCACTCGTGTGTTGTATTTTATGGGGTGGGGTGATTTGTGGTCTTGTAAGTGAGTGTCAGTTCGAAATAAGACCGGCCATTGTTGAAGACATTTTCTTAAAACAATAGAAAAACCCTGGACACAAATTTTTGATTTATGTTTTCACATCTTTTTTTTACCTCTTTCTCCGCTCCCCCCCGCCCCTCGTTTACTTACCCCCTAATTTCGAGGAGGGGTGGGGATTTTCCCTTTCTCTTCATTCAACAACAATCATCAAATAATGATCTGCTTGAAAGCTGAAATCCAACCGACTCAATTTATTTGTAGAATTTACTTTTGTTATTGTTGTTATTAATTGGATTTGTTTTTATTCTGCATCTTCCAAGCGGAGTTAAAAACGATGCATTCTGTCTAGCAATTTTTTTTTTTTTTTTTTTTTTTTAATTATTTCCTTTTTTATTAATTTATTTTGGTGAAGACTTGGTTTTGGCCTTTTTTCTTTATTTTATTATTAATATCATCATTATCATAAATTTGACTCAAGACTCCAGTTGGAGATTAGCTCCTGTGAAAAACTCCCACCACCTTTTTACTAACAAAACACAAATGGCTGAACCTGTACTTCCATTTTCTTTACACATTGGTAGAACTAGTACTCCTGGGTTCTTAGAATTAAAGAACCATATTACGAATTATTATTCTTGCTTGGAAATCATAATGAAGGTTCCTGTTGCAATTTAGCTCTTGGATTTTAAGAAACTAGAAGTACTGGTTCTACCATTGCATAATGAAAATGGAAATACCTGTTCTACCATTTTTTTTATTTTTTTTTTATTTCTATTTTTTTTTACTTATCAATAAAAAGGTGGTGGGAGTCTCTCTCAGAAATTTGACACAAGATTCCAGTCAGATGTTAGCTCTCAAATGGGATTCTTACCATTAGTGAAAACTAAACCCGGCAGTATCAGTACTTCCAATTTCCTTAACAATTGTGGAACTGGTATTTTTCCTTAATAATGATCCCTGTGGCAATTTGGTTTGTGGGTTTGTTTTTTGTTTTTTTCTAACAAACCAGGAGTACCTGTTCAGCCATTGTTGTCTGTCAATAAAAAGGTGGCTGGAGTCTCTCTCCCAGCAACATAACTGTAATAAAATTGACGAAAGATGTTAGCTGTGTTAGTCCTCCAATGGCTAAAGCATTGGACTGCAGCCTTGAGTGAGTTCAAACCTAAGTCATGCTGTCTCATTCACTTTTGGACTAATGCCCTTGGGAAAGGTTTGAACTCCCTTATGTCCAACGGATAGGGGTTAAATAGTACCACTACTGTCCTTCTACAAGGATGGCTTTGATATTAAATAACCCACGAAGGTTGATAAGCCATTAAAACTTAGAAATCAAACCAAAAATGTTAGCTTCTTAGAAAGACTCCTACTACCTTTTTAGTGACAAATTTAAAACTCAAGAACTAAATTATGGCATTTATTTATGATCATTATTATCATTTATGGAGGTGCCCGTGGTGTAATGGTTATCGTCGTAGGAAATGGACACGGCGACACGAGTTCAAATCCTGGACGAGACTGATTGCATTTCACATAGCACTAATACCCTTGGGAAAGGTATGAATCCAATTATTCTCCCTCCAGCTATGGGTAAATAGTAGGACAGACTGGGTTCTTCAGCCTTGGTAAGGCAACTCGTGTAGGAGAAGGAAAACTCTGAATTCAAACCTGTTAAACTCCGCTTAAAAACTGACCTTGTGTCATATTCTGCCAGAACGGAGGGGTTGGGTAAATAGGATTATTATTACCCCCACCTCTTTGAATAATTTGAGGTGTTTTTAGTTAAAAACTTTGTATTCTCTGGAAATTCGATTTTTAAAAGGTTTTATGGTGGAGTTTCGGTTTGTTGTAACTGCTATGATAAAGTGAACCCTTACTTTGGGTCTATTGTACAGGAACGTACTTAGATATTTAGTTACTCTCTTTATTAATCTCTTCCTCTCCTCTCTCACTCTCTTCTGCTTCTCCTCTTCCCTCTCATCCTCTTCTCCTCTTCCCTCTCATCCTCTTCTCCTCTTCCCTTCTCATCCTCTTCTCCTCATTTCCCTTCTCATCCTCTCATCCTCTTCCCTCTTCCCTCTTTTCCTCTTCCCCCTCATCCTCTTCTCCTCTTCCCTTCTCATCCTCTTCCCTCTCATCCTCTTCTCCTCATTTCCCTTCTCATTCACCTCACTTTCTCTCCCCTCCTTCTCCTCATTCTCCCACTCCTTCACTTCTCCAATTTTCTCTCCACTTTTACATTCACTCCTTCTCCTTTTCCCCACTTCTTCTCTCTCCTCTTCTCTTTCCCCACTTCTTCTCTCTCCTCTTCTCTTTCCCACTTCTTCTCTCTCCTCTTCTCTTTCCCACTTCTTCTCTCTCCTCTTCTCTTTCCCACTTCTTCTCTCTCCTCTTCTCTTTCCCACTTCTTCTCTCTCCTCTTCTCTTTCCCACTTCTTCTCTCTCCTCTTCTCTTTCCCACTTCTTCTCTCTCCTCTTCTCTTCTCTTTCTTTCTACTTCTCCTTTCACTCCTTTTATTATTATAAACATCTATCCCACCAAAACTGACAATGTTGTTCAGCTATCAACATTGTTTTACCGGCAAATTTCTCTGTTTATAAGTTGTTGATTTTAATATAAGTTAGTTCATTTCAGTGTGACATGTTACCTTGAACAGAAAAACAAATTTAGTGATTACCACTTTGACAAATGTAGATTATTATGGATTTGGGTGGATGTTGATTTAGATTTAAAATAAATAAATTTTTAATCATTGGATTTTTTTATTTGATTTTTTCATCGTTTTAAGTAATTTTATCTTTAAACCTTAAGACTTGTTCTCAAAAATTCAAAATAAAGTAAAATAGTTTTTTAAAAAAAATTAAATTGGAGTCGATGGGTATTATTTAGCAATTTGACTCCCCTCCTCATGTCCTTGGTATGACACTAAACTGCATTTGATGGTTAGGCTCTAATCCTGGAGTTTGGAAAATGTTGAGTACCCCTTCATTACCATTACTCCCAGGTCCACTCTGACCTGAACTGGTAGTACCTGTTAAAGTTCTGTCTATGGGTCGAATAGAACTGTTCAATCCTTTACTAAGGATTACGTATATTAGTTATTGAAAACTATGCAGCTGTGTACTAATTATTCGTATTCGATAAAAATACAGGGTCAGGCAAAATGATCTGATCTCACTTTAATAAAAGACAAATAAAATCAAGAAACAAAAAAGTGTTTTTATTTTCGAAAAGTACATATAATGCCATTCTGTTTCATTAGGTTTTGAAAATTAAACCAGTCAAATGGGATCTGTTATTGTCTACACACTGTCGAAGGCGTTCACAAAAGTTGTCTATAACTCGGCGGGTCATTTCATGTGGAATGGCAGTAATTTCTTGACGAATTGCATCTTTAAGTTGTTCAATAGATTGAGGGCGATTACTGTATACCTTTGACTTGAGGTATCCCCAGAGAAAAAAATCGCACGGATTTAAATCAGGTGTGTCAGATCATTTTGCCTGACCCTGTAGTTGATAGATAGAATTACTAATGTTAAATATTAAATCTTGAATGCATGTAAGTGTGTGTAAACAAATGATTAATATCAAATAGAATTATTAGTGTTTGATAGGAATACTTGAAACTATTTGACTTGTCTCAACCAAATGAGCTCTAACTTATTTAAAAATAAAGTTTCCTACTAACTACTCTCCTATAATAATTATATATATATATATATATATATATATAGAGAGAGAGAGAGAGAGGTGCCTGTGGTGTAATGGTTATCGAGACTGATTACATTTCACATAGCACTAATACCCTCGGGAAAGGTATGAATCCAATTATTCTCCCTCCAGCTATGGGTAAACAGTTGAACGGACTAGGTTCTTCAGCCTTGGTGAGACAACTTGTCTAGGAGAAGGAAAACTCTGAATTCAATCCTCTTAAACTCTGCTTAAAAATTGACCTTGTGTCATATCCTGCCCGAGTGGAGGGGTTGGTAAATTTATATATATATATATATATATATATATATATAGAGAGAGAGAGAGAGAGAACACTGTCTTGACTGAATGATTTTATTTATTGTATCCATTACTCTGTTCAATAAATAAAAATCATCTTCTTAAGACCTTATGTCTTTTTTTCATATCATAGTCAGATTTATTTCCAGTTTTTCCCATATATATATCTCAATTTAATTCAACTATATGTTTATGTAGCAGTCCGTTGTCAAGGATAACCTAAAGGCTCCCTTTTCAATAGCTTCTACACCAAGGTGTAGGGGAGGGCGCTACTCCATTCCCTGGATTGCTCTATTTTACCTTTGATCCTTTCCTTACATTGCTGAGTATTGAGCAAGGTGGCATCAAGTACCAATTTTTGAGTCTTTGGTATGACTTGACCTGGGATTGAACCCCGGTCTCCCGCACCATTGGTAAACACTAAACTCATAAGGCCAATGGCCTGGTATATGTTGATGTATCCAAGTATAAAAATTTTTAGCCGTAACAAAAACTATTCTTTACATTTGTGAGCCCCCACCTCCTCCCCCTGATGATGGCCTCTGATGGGCCCAAAAGCATGGCGAGAAAATTTGGCGAATTTATCTACCCACTCCAACCCAAAATCAAAACGCTTGTCTTTAAATTGGAAAGGATCCTAATAGAATTGTGTTGTATCATGGTAAGGAAGAGATACACAATGAAATAGAGTTAAGTGGGTGTCCT
>OY757947.1:40169564-40184564 GCA_963585895.1 Sepioteuthis lessoniana | reverse complement strand
AAATTTAAAAAAGTTCAGAGGAGAGGTTCATGACACCCATTTTTAGAAGGCCCGACCTAGTGCTATGTCGTTATTCATCCCACAAATTGAATCCCTTGGTACATTGTCTCCCTAACTTTCATTTTAATCCTTTCAAAAAAAAAATTATAGTAATAAAATTAGATGTTTTCAACAACAAAAAAAAAAGACAATTCCTTTCTTGGTTAGGTCAAGAATTTTTCAGTTCTAATAAATATGCTTATTGCTTATATCTAAATGTGTGTGTTTGTTTGTGTATATGTGTGTGCGTGTATATATATATATATATATATATATACACGCTGTAACTATGAAAAACGAAAATATTCTGAGGATATATTTTTCATGTATGATAATATGCCAAGATAGCTGGGGGTAGGCATATCATATATAAAATATGGGGGGTTACTGAGGCCTAGTGGTGAACATACTGGACAGTGATGTAGATTTTCTTTTTTAAGTAGAGGACTTATATTCTTGATTGAATTACCACGGTCAGAAAATCTGGCCGACACTTGTGCACAACTTACGGAACCACTGGACAAGCGATGCCAAATTAAGTTGTCATGGCAATTGCACTGCCAATTAACCTGATGCATTTTACATGTTACATCCGTACTCTTACAGAGGACACAATCACTCGTGCGCAATGTGGATCAGTGGCTCAGTGGTAGAGTTTCAGCTCTGCATTCTGTGGTCACTAGTTTGATCTCCTGTGGGGAAGATCATGGTATACACTGCTGATGAGACTTGATAAGGTCAAAACAGCTGTCCAGGAGTTCTGTATGTCACGCACAAGTGTTTGCCGGATTTTCGGGTCATGGTAAATCAATTTACAATACTGGACAGAGTTCGAATTCCAGTATCGCTTGTGTAATCATTTTCAAACTCATGTCCTGACGAAAGGTCTTAACCCACCCCTTAGTCTCCTCCTCGCATTGTTATTGATTAGATAATACCTACACTGTTTTTATTTTTCTACAAGGATAGCTTTGGTATTAAATAACCCACAAAGGTTTGATATGCCATTAAACAAAGAAACCAAACCCAACCAAAGCATATATAAAAGATGTCATATAAAATGATTATTATATATAAAAGATATACCTGAAATTTTTTTTTTTTTTTTTCCCTTTATTTGTTGTATTCATGTAACATCAGATTTATATACATTTTTTCTTTTATTTATATATATCTTCGTTTTCTCTACATTTACTTGTATATATTGTATATTTTGATTTATATAACACTTTTACAGTATTGCCTTTATTTGTTCATTAAAGAAATTTGTTTTTGTTTTTTTTTATATCAAAAGTAAGGGGATTTTGGTGGTGGCTCGACATGTTTTTTTTTTCTTTTTTTTTTTTTTTTTCCTTTTATAAGGAGTGTAACTCTTGAACCTCTGTAAATGTAAAGATCTGAATTGTAAAAAAAAGAATGCTGGAGATCCTCTTCTGTACTGGCACCGTTTAATCTATTCTACATTTTTTTTTTTTCTTCCTTCCAGGCCTGTAATGAGTTCACCAGTCATGTAGTAAACTTACTTCGGGAGCAGAGTCGAACCCGTCCAATTGCACCTAAAGAAATAGAACGCATGGTTAGCATTATACGTAAAAAATTTGCAGCGATTGAAATGCAGTTGAAGCAGAGTACATGTGAAGCGGTCATGATCCTACGATCCAGATTTTTAGACGCCAGGTGAGTAATGATTTTGATAATTTTAAAGATTTTATTCATTTTAGATTCGGCTAGGGTTGCAGAATACACTAACTGCATCCCTGCTAAGGTGTAAGACTCTCCCAACGAGTGTTTGCCTCGTCGGCTCAGGCTGTAGAATACACTAACTGCACCTCTGCAGAGTCGTATGACCACCTCCCGACAAGTGTCCTAGATATGACACTAAACCATCTGATAGTGAGGCTCCAGTAATGCTAGAGGTTTGGGGAATGTGGAGTACCCTTTTATTGCCATTGCTCCTAGGTCCACGCTGGTCTGGAGTCATAGCACCTGATAGGGTCATATCTATGGGTCAAATAGAACTAAACTGTGTACTTATTCTAAACTGAATTGCTTGAAATAGAACTGTTTTTACATTTAACAGTGTGTAAATAAGAAACTGTACTCATGCTAAAATGAATTGTTTGAAATTGAAATTAAACTGTTTATATGTATAAAAATGAATTTGACATAAAATAACCTACAATGGTTGCTATGCCATAAAATCAAACCAAACCAATCTAGTAATGCCAGTGCTGTAGCAACTGATAGGGTCATATCTATGGGTCAAATAGTGGTAAAGTGTGTACTTATGCTCACTTGAATTGCTTGAAATAGAACTGTTTTTACATTAACTGTGTGCAACTGTACTTATGCTGAACGGAATTGTTTGAAATAGAACTGTTTATATGTACAAAAATAGATTTGGTATTAAATAACCTATAGTGTTTGATATGTCATAAAACCAAACCAAACCATTTTAGATATTGTTTTCTTTACCATTGGCAACCTCGCTATTTTATAACACCCCCCTTGCCTTTCTCATTTTGCTGAATTTTCCTGTTTTATAGCGACAGAGTGAAAGTGAGGCACACTTAGAATAATCCTTATTACCTTAGGAAATGGAATCTGGGACCGACCCAAGTTCAAATCCAAGTCCAGCTGTTAGTGTTTCACTTTGCACTCTCTCCAGCTATGGACAAATAGTAGGGCTGACTAGTTTTTTTAGCTTTAGTTAGGCCACCGGTCTAGGAGACGGATAACTGAATTCACACCAGTTTTTTCCGCTTAAAAATTGACCTTGTGCCAAATGTCTTGTCATGGAAAGGTTAGACAAATATAAGAGAATGAAGGCCACGTCTGTTTTTTTTTTTTGTGCCAATACTCAGAAATAATTTGACCCTTGGACTGCTCTTTCAGCTGGAGCTCTAGAATACACTGGCTGCATCTTGGCTGAAAGATAAGACCTCTCTCTCAACACGTGTCCTAGATATGGCACTAAACTATCTGATGGTGAGGCTCCAATCCTGGAGCTTTAAGGAATGTTTGAGTACCTTTTCATTGCCATTGCTCCCGAGTCTACTCTGACCCAGACTGGCAATGTCTATTAAGGTCTCTTCTCTAGGTCGAATAAATCTGTTTAACTATTTACTGAGCCAATTTAGCTAACTGATGTGACAGGTAGCATTGGGCTACATGGTACCAACAGCATTTTTGTTTGAATGTGAAATAACAGGCTTTTTTTTTTTTTTTTTATGAGTGGCTATGTTTAAAAAAAATAATGGCTTTTTTGTTTCTATTTTTATTGTGGAAATTTAAACAGTTAAAAGTAATGTTTATTGAAGTTTTTGTTTTGTTTTTCAAAAAGCTTCAAAGATTTTTTTTTTTTTTTGTGGGGAGGTTGGTTTAAATTTACAAAATCTTCCAGTGTACAGGACACACCCCTATTTTTATAAATAAAGCACCCTCCTGGGAGATGTGGGTGGTGACTTCACTCTCTCCCACACTTCGCTGTACAACATATCAGATGTTTTGCATATGTTCCGTTTAGTATCTTAGAGAAAAAATTATGAACGGCTGTTTTTTTTTTTTTTTTGTTGTTTTTTTTGGCGGGGGGGGGGACTTCTTCATAGTGTATCTTTGACTCTAAAAAAAATTACAATATATGAAAACATGACTGCCCCATGTGGTGAGATGGTTAATGAGCTTGGCGAACAAACCTTTGTTAGTGAATTTGATTCTCACTGGGTACCCCATACTTCAGGCTTTGTGCCAAACTCAGCTTAATATATCTTTCCTTCTATCTCCCCCTCTCTCTATCTCCTTCCTTCTCTGCGCTCTTCTTTTTCTTCTTTCTTTTTTCCTCTCTCTTCTCTTATATTCTTAAATCTCTTTTTTTCTTCTCTTTCTTTCCTCGATCCTTCTTTTCTCTCTCTCTTTTCTTTTTTCTCTCTCTCATTTCTCTCTTTTCTTTTCTCTCTCTCTTTTCTTTTTTCTCTCTCTCATTTCTCTCTTTTCTTTTCTCTCTCTCATCCCCCTCTTTTCTTTTCTCTCTCTCTCATTTCTCTCTTTTCTTTTCTCTCTCTCTCTCATTTCTCTCTTTTCTTTTCTCTCTCTCTCTCTCATTTCTCTCTTTTCTTTTCTCTCTCTCTCTCTCATTTCTCTCTTTTCTTTTCTCTCTCTCTCTCATTTCTCTCTTTTCTTTTCTCTTTCTCTCTCTCTCATTTCTCTCTTTTCTTTTCTCTCTCTCTTTTCTTTTCTCTCTCTCTCATTTCTCTCTTTTCTTTTCTCTCTCTCTCTCATTTCTCTCTTTTCTTTTCTCTCTCTCTCTCTCATTTCTCTCTTTTCTTTTCTCTCTCTCTCTCATTTCTCTCTTTTCTTTTCTCTCTCTCTCTCATTTCTCTCTTTTCTTTTCTCTCTCTCTCTCATTTCTCTCTTTTCTTTTCTCTCTCTCTCTCTTTTCTCTCTTTTCTTTTCTCTCTCTCTCTCATTTCTCTCTTTTCTTTTTTCTCTCTCTCTCATTTCTCTCTTTTCTTTTCTCTCTCTCTCTCTCTCTCTCTCTCATTTCTCTCTTTTCTTTTCTCTTTCTCTCTCTCTCATTTCTCTCTTTTCTTTTCTCTCTCTCTCTCTCTCATTTCTCTCTTTTCTTTTCTCTCTCTCTCTCTCTCATTTCTCTCTTTTCTTTTCTCTCTCTTCTTTTCTCTCTCCCTCTCTGTTTTCTTTTCTCTATCCCTCTCTTTTCTTTTCTCTCTTCACTCTCTCACTCTCTCTCTCATTCCTCTCTTCACTCTCTCACTCTCTCTCTCATTCCTCTCTTCACTCTCTCACTCTCTCTCTCATTTCTCTCTTCATTCTCTCTCTCTCTCTCATTTCTCTCTTTTCACTCTCTCTCATTTCTCTTTTTCTCTCTTCACTTTCTCTCTTTCTCTTATTTTTCTCTCTCTCTCATTTCTCCTTCCTTCTTTCCTCCCTTCTTTAGAGTGACTGATGTAGGTTAAGATTTATCATTGTGATGAATTTGATTCTCACTGGGTGCCAAACAAAGCTTACTGAATGGCTGCTGCAGGATGCCATATTTCTGCAGTTCTCTGCTCTTGTAGAAACAAAGTTTTATCAACAAGAATTAGTAAGGTAAAGGATAATCCTTGTCAGGATTATTAATTGTAAGGATTAACAAACCTTTATCTTTTTTTTTTTTTTTTTTTTTTTTTTTAAAGGATCATTTTCAATTAAATATTTGAAGAGTGTCATGTTTCTAGCATCTACCATTTTGGAGTTAACAGACTGACAGCCAAGTAAACATTCTCAGCACAACTTATTTGGATTTCTAATGTCACTGCCAAGCCCACCCCCCACCCCCCACACCACTCTCTCTCTCTCTCTCTCTCTCTCTCTCTCATCTCCAGGCAGAAATATCTGTCTGTGTATTTTTTCTTTCTTTCTTTCTGACCTCAGCTTAGAAACCTCCTCTCCACAATAACTCTCCTCTTCTGAAAACTTCAAAGACTCCCCCTTTTTTTTTTTCTTTTTTTTACTCAAGGGGAGCATTTAAAGGGCTCACTGTCAGAGCAGGTAAGCTATTGTGGTTAGATCTCCACTCTGCGGGTGTTTACAAACACCGTAATAGTTTGAAATCTTGTTAGAAACCGAAGAAAACTGTGAACTTTGCATGCTGTCAAGGCTTGTATGCATGTCCTGTGATACTGAAGTTTACATTGGCTCTGGAGGGCGGGAGGGCTTGAAGTTGTCAACTGCCAGGTGGTGGTGGTGGTGGATGGGTGGGTGGGTGAGGATGAAGACAGGTCAGGGTTAGAAAAGAAACCCCACAATAGTGACACTGTGCCATGTACCAAAGCTTGAGACAATATATAATCCCTTGATCACTCATCAAACTTTGTGTCTTTCCTTTCTTTTCTCTCTTCCTTCCTTCCTTTCCCCCCTTCCTTCTTCATTTTATTCCTTTCTCCTTTCTCTTCTTTCCTTCCTTCCTTTTTTCCCTTCCTTCTTCATTTTATTCCTTTCTCCTTCCTCTTCTTTCCTTCCTTCCTTTTCTCCCTTCTCTCTCATCATCCCTTTCTCCCTTTCCTTCATTGCTTTCTCCCTTCTTTCATTTGTTCATTTTTCCCTTTCTTCTTTCTTTCTTCCCTTTCTTACTATCACCCTTTCTTCTTCCATTATCTTTCTTCCTCTCTTGCTCTGCATCGAACAAGATTAGATTTATAGTAGAGCAACGTCAAATGGTGGAGAAAGAAGATCGTGTAGCACCAGGATTTTAAATGGAGAAGGACTATCGGTTGTTGACTGTGCTTGAACACTACCATCACTATAAATATTTATTTTTAGTCTTGCTCAAGGCCATAAGGTTGGTTGATGTTTAAGGCATCTCAACCCTTGGAAGTTATTAAAGGCCAAAACCTGTTTATGTTTATATATATATATATATAATGTATATATAGGGGTTAGGCAAAATAATAGAAACACCTGGAAATTTCTAACAAATTCAATAGGGTTTTCTAATTGTAGCCCTCCAGTGAAATCCTGCTTTGTGCAGCTCCCTTCTTACAATTTTAGAACAAACTGGGTTCTCTAGATGTTCATTAAGCTCTGCTGTAATTTTTGGAGCTGTACTCTTGTGATCCTTCCAAACAATCTCCGTAAATAATTTGTAACATTATTTTTGAACCAGCTTGAGCTCATTTGTTTTAACACAGTTATATGGTTTCAAGTACTGATATCTAATACTAATAATTCTATTAATATTTTTTTGCACAAAATAAATGCTTTCAAGTATTGATATTTAACATTAGTCATTCTTTCCATCAAGTAAACAGTATTGGTATTTAACCATATTTACCAACCCCTCCGTTCGGGCAGGATATGACACAAGGTCAATTCTTAAGCGTAGTTTAATAGGTTTGAATTCAGAGCTTTCCTTCTCTTAGACTAGTTGCCTCACCAAGGCTGAAGAACCTAGTCTGCCCTACTATTTACCCATAGCTGGAGGGAGAATAATTGGATTCATACATTTCCCAAGGGTATTACTGCTATATGAATTGTAATCAGTCTCGTCCAAGATTTGAACTCGTGTTGCCGTGTTCATTTTCTACGACGATAACCATTACACCACGGGCACCTCCTTGGTATTGGTATTTAACATTAGTCATTCAAACAGTATTGGTATTTAACATTAGTCATTCAAACAGTATTGGTATTTAACATTAGTAATTCTTTCCATCAAGTATTCTTATCTAATTAAATACTAATTTGTTTGCACACAGTTAATGGTTTCAAGTATTGCTATCTAACATTATTAACTCTATTTAATATTAATCATTTGTTTGCATACAGTTAAATGGTTTCAAGTATCATTAATGATAGAATAGTTGTTTGACCCCTAGATGGGTTGTTAACTGGTACTTACACCCCAGATCAAAATGGATTTGGGAGTGATGGCAATGAAGAAGTACTCCATATTTCTTTCTGGAGCTTCACCATCTTATGTTTTAATGTTATACTTCAAGCACTCATTGGGAGGGGAGGTCTTAACCCTCTGCGGAGGTGCTTTTAGCATATCCTTTATCCTTAGCTGACCAGGCAAAGGTCATAAGGGTTGAAGGAAGTGTGCTCTGGTAGGAAATGTGCTAGTCTTTAACTCACTTAGAAGGTTATATAATTATTACTTCCCTAAAAAGTTCTTGGCCCAACCAATAGCCATGAAACATGCTATTTCAGCACACTTGGTACATCATTTTTCAACTAAGAGAGGCAATTAAGATTGATCTCACAAATACCCAGCTCGGTGGATCCCTTCACAGCTGCATCCAAAGCCACAGTGGCTATTTCCAAGGACCCTCTGATGGGTTGGATTGAAGGTAATTATTGTGGATGACATGATTACCCTTGGGCAACCAACCTTTTGAGCTTCTGGAGAAACGCACTCTCCAGGAACTATTTTACCTGTTTCAGTGGTAGATAGAAGAAAGCTGTTACTCCCATAGTCAACCTTGACAGGACCAATGAGATACGTATGTAGATGAGAGCAATCACTAACAGAATATAGTTATAGACTGCCCTATTACTTCTGCTGCTACCTGCGTATCTTTACCAGGAATTTTCTGTTGTTGAAGGGCACTCTATCAGAAAATTCTTTTATCATTTTTAAGAAGAGGGAAGAATTTTTACTCCGCTTATTCGTATTATTTGTCTAAGGAACAGAACAGATTGCTGAATTTTGCATTTTAGAGGAAGGGTTTGTTATTGTTTTTGTTGGGGGGGGTCTTTTTCTTAGCTACTCCCTCATTTTTTTTCTCTTTCTCTCTCACGGCTTTATCCGACAACTGAGTATTGGAATGAAAACACAAATCTGAATGATTTTCTTACGCAATAACTTTTCTTATTTTTATTTTATTTTATTTTATTTATTTATTTTTTGCGTTCCATATATTGCAATGCTTGTTAAGTTGATCCTTTTTCGTGTTCCTTGATGAACACGGTTCAATCCCAGTGCCAGCCGACCTTTCACCCTTTCCAGAGCTAAGTTCCAACTTCTTTGGTGGAATTCTTCCAAATTTAGCATTATTCCTTCTTAGAGCTCCCAAATAGGATTGCCTGTACGTCTTGTGTACACACTAGCACTGGAGCAGAGAGTTGCTCAAGAGATGGCTGAGGTGGGGGCAAGTAGAGGCGTGGGCGTGCAGTGGAGTTTTACCGGTAGGCATTGCCTGAGGGTGGGAGAGAGAGAGAGAAGCATTTTTATCTACTTGACATTGGATGTCTTCAAAAATTTTTTTTTTCCTTTTCTTTTCTTTTTTTTTTTTTTTTTTTTTTTCTTTCCTCTTTGTCTGCCGAACCGATTCCAGTGATAAGAATGGATGTGGGGGGTGGATAACAGAACATGCTTCTCAGTTTTGTGCATTTTTCACCCAAGATTCATTGAAAAGTGTAAAGATTTGTATGGGTATACTTGTGTAAAATTATATATATATATATATATATATATGCATGCACACAGAGGGTAAAACAGAAATAAGAGTAATCAATATTATATTGATATTGACTATATTATTGCTCTTCTAAACCTTGATCCCTTGTACACACATACAAACACAAAATACACACACGTGTGTGTGTGTGTGTGTACAATGAACATGATTCTTCAACTTTCTGGGCATGAAATAACCCAAGACAAGTTGATGTGCTGTTAAAATCAATTAATCACACATGTATCTCATATTTATATGTAAGACACATAAGTAAAGTAAAGTTGGCGACCTTAGTTGACATTGACCCGAAGGCTCCCTTTTCAATAGCTACTACACCGAGGTGTAGTGGGGAGCGCTACTCCAGCCACTGGATTGCTCCACTTTACCCTTGATCCTTATGTTATATAGTATATTACGCATATACAAATATACACAGGAACATAATCAACTGATAATGACGACTTCAATAACGAACAAATATACTTCTTTATATAAATCTCTCGCACTTTATTTTCGAAACGGTGATGTTTGTTGTGTGTGAGAAATGAGTGGAGACAAGGACGGACTTCCATATTGACCCAAGTCCTACCTCAACCATAGCAGCACTTCTTTCGCATCTTGGGTTGCTCAACTGGGGGTCACTAAAGGCCCAAAGCCCTCTGTCTGGAGCTGGTTCTCACTTCGGCATCCTGTCGCCAATTACTAGAACCACTCAGGCACCTGGATATATTATTTTCTAATGCCCACCTGCTTCCACTGTTCTTCCACTTATTTACACAGGTGCATCTCTTGATTGACGGCTCGGTCGAGGGTCAATATATAACACTTACCTTATAGTGCTGAGTGTTAAGCAAGGCGACATCAAGTACCATTTTTTTTAGTCTTTGGTATGACTCGACCTGGGATTGAACTCCAGTCTCCCAGACCATTGGTAAACACTCTACTCATTAGGCCAGTGAACACACATCTATATATGAACACAATTCCCTGACCTCTTGACATAAAATAACCCAGGATGAGTTGATATGCTGTGAAAATCAATCACACAGGTATAATATGTGTGTGAGTGCCTGTTTATCTGAAAATAAAACTGTCACTACCAACATCACTATTTCCTTAGTCATTTATGTCCCATTCTACATGATTTTATCCTTATTTAAATCTTGATTATTACAAAAAGTCTGCATACTAATAGCTTGCAATCGTCCTTATGTATATACAGCCAACTAAACTATGCTGACTGCACCTCTGTAGAAGTGTAAGACACTCCCCAGACCAGCTATTGGCCATGGGCAGTGACTTGTTTTTGTTTGAGGATAGGATCCTTGTGGTTGAGCCATCTGTGACCCTGCAACACTCTACTTTAGCCCTTATTGGGCTAGTTGGACAGTCAGAGAGGGTCTGATTACTCGGCTGGTTTTGTCAAGCCCTAGCACAAATACTAGTGTACCAACCATATTCTTAGAATTGCTCTTGTGGTAAACCAGTGCCCAAGCCTATTTTATCTTAAAGGTGCTAAAAGGCAGTGGCTAAGAGTCAACTATGCTGAGATAGCAATACTTTAAACCATTTTACTGCGCGCAAGCAAATAAGCTCTGACTTGTATAAAAAATGTCCCTATGAACTATTTGCTTACAAGTGTATATATATATATATATATATATATATATAATGTGTGTTTGTGTGTGTGTGTGTGTGTGTGTGTATATATATATATATATATATATATATATATATATGTTTGGGGGTGTGTGTGTAATATATATAGAGAGAGAGAGAGGGAGAGAGAGGAAGGTGTGTGTGTGTATATATATATATATATATATATATATATAGTTAGGTGTGTGTGTATGTGTGTGTATATATATATATATATATATATATAATTAGGTCTGTGTGTGTGTATATATATATATATATATAAACTGATAACAACAATCCAAGTGGAAGGAATGACTTATTGAGGGGTTGACACTATAGCGTTTCGGTTTTACTGAACCATCATCAGGACCATGAGGGGTGATATTAACAATTTTAAGTTAACGATGGATGTTTAGAAATGTGAAATACAAAAACCTAGGGGAAAATATGCATAATAAGAAAAAGTTGGCCGTTAAACTGGCAAATCAGCGTTTGATGTTTTAAATTACGTCATTAAATATATTACGTACATATAGGTAAGTGTGTGTGTATGTATATATATGTGTGTGTGTGTGTATATATATATATATATATATATATACTGATAACTGTCTTCACCTGCTTGAGCACAGTCAGCACTTGGGCAAACCACTTTCCAATAACTACCCATACTTGCTCAGGCAGTATCATCAAAAGCTGTTTCTACCATTGTCATATATGACATTGAATGATGAAAAAATGTTTATATATTCTATTCTTTCATGTGCGTACTCATCTTTTTTGTTTTATATTTATATATATATTCTCTCGTGTACATACTCATTTTTTATCGTTTTTTATATATATATATATATATACATACTATTCATTCATGTGCATACTCATTTTTTTTTTTTTTTATCCAGACGAAAAAGAAGAAATTTCAGTAAACAAGCCACAGAAATTCTAAATGAATATTTCTATTCTCATCTGAGTAACCCTTATCCTAGTGAGGAAGCTAAGGAGGAACTTGCCAGAAAGTGTGGCATCACAGTATCCCAGGTAAGTTAAAGATTTTTTTTGTTTTATTTTTTTAACTTTTTCAGTGAAAAATGAATGGAAAAGGGGGGATATATTGATCAGACCAATGTAAATGAAAGCAACTCAAGTAACACAGTATTTAGAGGGGGGGGGAATTTACAGATCAAACCAACTCATTTAATCCAACTCATGTAATGCAAGTGTTGTCACTGAGAATCCCTGGGGTGTTGTGGGTAACATGCTGGCCTGCAACAGCATAATAAGCAAGTTCGAACTCCAGTTGCACCTTACCCAGTCAGCTGGGGCTGTAGGATACACCGACTGCTTCTCTGGGTAAAATTTAGCCATGTATTTCTTCTGGATGGGTGCAGGGCTTCTATTCGTTTCCCTTTTTTTCTTTTCTTCCTTTCATCTTCTTGTTTTGTTCTTCCTTTTTATTTTTTACATTTCTTGTTTTTTTCTTCCTTTCTTTTCCTTCCTTTTATCTTCTTGCCCAGTCAACTAGGACTGTAGAATACACCAACTACTTCTTTACAGAGGGTTAAGACCCCCCGCAAATGAGCGTCCTGGATATAACACTAAATCTGATGGTAAGGTTCCAGTAATGCCGGAGCTTTGGGGAATGCAGAGCACCCCCTTCATTGCCATCACTCCCTGACCCACTCTGGTCCGGAGTTGTAGCACCTGATAGGATCCTATCTATCGATAATGCGTACTTATGCTAAACTGAATTACTTGAAATAAAAATGTTTTGACATATAAACTGTGCTTAAGCTAAAGTGAATTGTTTGAAATAGAACTGTTTTGACATTGAACAGTGTGTGGACAAAAAGTAAAAAGTGAAGTTGGCAACCTGAGTTAAAGGTGACACAAAGGCTCCCTTTTCAATAGCTACTACACCGAAGTGTAGGGGAGTGCACTACTCCTTTCCCTGGATTGCTACACTACCCTTGATCCTTACCTTACAGTGCTGAGTGCTAAGCATCTGGCATCAAGTACCATTTTTTGAGTCTTTGGCATAACTCAACCTGGGATTGAACCCCAGTCTCCCAGAACATAGGTGAACACTACTCATTAGGCCAATGGCCAGTTGACTGAATTGTTTGAATTAGAACTATTTGACTAAACTGAATAGTTTGAAATAGAAATGTTTTTGACGATTAAACTGTGTATCTATGCTAAACTGAATTGTTTGAAATAGAAATGTTTTTGACGATTAAACTGTGTATCTATGCTAAACTGAATTGTTTGAAATAGAAATGTTTTTGACGATTAAACTGTGTATCTATGCTAAACTGAATTGTTTGAAATAGAACTAATTGTTTAAAAATGGATTTGGCATTAAATAACCTACAAACGTTGATATGCCATAAAACCCAAATGACCAACCAACTTTTTTCTTATTTTTTCTTTACCACTCCTTCCTCTGATTCAGTCCCCAATTTTCTTCAAACAAAATCCTGTCCAACATCAATCTCTTTTTTTTTTTTTTTTAATTACACCTTAGCTAATTTTTCTTTCTGTAATGCTGTACAGCAGCTATCAACTCTCTGGAATGAAGAAGACAAAGGGACATAATCCATAAAACCACCAAACCCCTACCTACAGTATTTGAACAAACTGTGAAAAGAAGACTTAACCCCAGATAATATTCTGTTAATATATATTTATTTATTATTATTATTATTATTACATACACGTGTGTGTGTGTATGTGCATTGGCCTAATGAGTAGAGTGTTCGCCAATGGTCCTGGAGACTGGGGTTCAATCCCAGGTCAAGTCATACCAAAGACTCAAAAGATGGTATTTAATGCCGCCTTGCTTAACACTTAGCATTATAAGGCAGGGTCAAGGGTAAAGTGTAGCAATCCAGGGAATGGAGTAGCACCCTTCCCTACATCTCAGTATAGTAGCTATGGAGAAGGGAGCCTTCAGGTCACCTTAGACTAGGGTGGGTGTGTGTGTGTATATATATATATATATATATATATATAACGCACACACACGTGTGTATGTATGTTTAATGGGTAGAGTGTTCGGCAATGGTCCGGGAGACCTGAGTTCAATCCCAGGTCGCGTCATACCAAAGACTTTAAAAATAGTACTTGATACCTCCTTGCTTAACACTCAGCATTATAAGGTACATATCAAGGGTAAAATGGAGCAATCCAGGGAAAGGAGTAGCACCCTCCGATACACCTCGGTATAGTAGCTATTGAAAAGGGAGCCTTCTGGTCACCCTCGACTACTGTTGCCAACTTTACTTTACTTTTATAAATATATAATCTTAAGTAAAACTCAACAAATGTTATCCATGATAAAATTATTTCAAAAATCTGTTTTCCAGATTGTTTTTCAGATGGTGAACAATGTTTGATAAAGTCTTTACCATTCTACTGGGAATACATTACATCTTAATTTAGACATTTAAGTAATTATGGATCAATATTCATAATATTAAAGAAAACAAGGAAAAATATACTGTACATAAAATATTAATCCAATAGATTATAATCTTATACATACGTACATATAAATATACATATATATATATATATATATATACATATATAATCTTATACATACATACATACATACATACATACACACACAACACTCTCCTTTGGACTCCTACACATGGGCACACTAGTGTTGGCTGACCAGCAAAAACTTATAATCATCAGCTCTGTGTGGACACTAGATGCCTTCTAGAAGACCCACTAAGAGCAATGGTCAATAAAGAAAAAGAGTCAAGGGAAACTGCTGTCAGCATGCTTTTGTGTGTGTGTGTGTGTGTGTGTGTATATATATATATATATATATGGTAGCTGATGATTGACTAGAGTCGGGCAACTCGCAGATGTACTAGATGCTTGAGATAGCTGTGATTTGAATCGTTTTTTGGTTTTCGTAATCGTTTTTAATCCTTGCCTAAGAATTCTGAATTCTAGATGGCTCTATCCTGTATATTGAGCGCTATCACTAAAACAAAATCGCTTTTATTTCAGATATTGCTGATTTTGTGTGTGTGTGTGATTTTTTTTTTTTTTTTTTTTTTAAGTAAGTGGGCTGGTTATTGTGATCTTTTTACCGTTCAAGATAGCCAATTAGACTTCATTTTAGCAGGTCAGCTTTTCAAGGCAGAATAAAAATGTCGAGTATACAATCCCAAATCTTTTTTTGACTTTGGTGACATTTATCCATTAAAACATAAAAGAGGTGATGCCTCATCGTAAGATTTCCCCATTTAAATGTGAACAGTTCATCTAACGCTTACAAGAATACCTACCATGTAACTTTACTCTTTATTTGTTACTGATAATTCATAGAATAACGGAATAG
>OY757947.1:40147064-40164564 GCA_963585895.1 Sepioteuthis lessoniana | reverse complement strand
CTTGGTGGTGAGGCTCCTGTTTAGTGTCACCACTTGGATTACAGTTAGCATTTTCTAAGCCCTGCCGATATGGCACATTAGATTTTGTTCATTTTCATCATTAAAAATCTTCAGCCTTCATCTCAGAAATTTAGACAACTAGGTTTTGTTCGTTTTATTCAAAATATTTTGTCTTCATATTATGAGTGAACGAAAAAAAAAACACATTGACTGTAGTAAATAAGTTTTATTGGTTATTCATTTTGGCTGGATTCAGTTTAGGCTTCGAGTGTCATTAGCTGCCCCATTCATGCGACCTTGTGCCACATTGAAGAAAAAAAGAAAAAAACTTCGTAAATTACAATTAGATTCAGCTTAAGCCATAAACAAGTAGTATTTATTTTAAGAAGAGTATATTTTAAAGCTCATTTAAATACGTATTGCTAAAGTATTCTGTGAATTGAACCTTCACTTTAAAAGCATAATAAAGTTTTGTTTTTTGTTTCGTTTTTTTAGCGTGACCGATAAAAAAAATGTCACAATTAATTTATGGTGTCCCGTTTGGTTTAAGTTTTGTAGAAAAAAAAATTGGGGGGGAATTTGAATGAGACATACAGGTTTCATCAACTAAAGGTTCGGGTTTTTGTTTGTTTTATATTTTCCTGTATTCAAAATTAAGATACATCAATTTATCCTTGAGATACTTGCAAAAAGTTAGGAAAACTTAAAACGAAAATTAGCTACTTGCGGAAAGAAAGGGGGAAAAAAAAAAAAAACAGAAGGCGTTAACAAATTTCCCAAAAAAGAAAAAAAGACGTAATTGAAAATGGACATTAAGTTATAGTCCAGTTTATATTAAATTTACATCGTAAACTAAACATCGTGTCATAATATTAGACACAAAGTCAGTGTCCAATTTTACTTTGTGAATATTATAAACCGAACCCCCACTTTGTGGCCACTTGTACCCACTTTTAAACTTGAAAAAAAAAATCCTCCAAGAAATGAGTTAATTATTAAACCATATAAAACCTAAATTATTCATAAAAACTTCGGAGAAAAAAAGTAAATGGACGTACAGTTGTATATTATATCTATTGTAAACTGAACCCCCATTTAGAGGTCATAAATTTAAAGTCGTTTCTTTCTCAACAATTTAGAGGCTTAAATACGCAAAAAACGAAAATAAAAATTCTGAATTTTATCTTGAAGTGATTTCAAGAGGCATGTGAAATGACCGGCGAGACAGGGAAAACTCGACAGATAGAAACTGATCTGTGTCTGTTCAGATTTCCCCTGCCCTACCGGATCTTTTGGTTAAAACCTCGTGTATATAAAGAATGTTGGGTTTTGTGTGTGGCTTGCTGACCAGGTGTGTGCGTGTGTGTATGCGCGCACCTTGTGTGTGTGTGTGCATGCGCGCACCTTGTGTATGTGTGTGTGCCACTTGCGAACCAGGTGTGTGCATGTGCACGATCATCCACACACGCTCGCCTGGT
Source organism: Sepioteuthis lessoniana (assembly GCA_963585895.1). Classification (NCBI taxonomy): domain Eukaryota; kingdom Metazoa; phylum Mollusca; class Cephalopoda; order Myopsida; family Loliginidae; genus Sepioteuthis; species Sepioteuthis lessoniana. The sequence goes on along the minus strand of OY757947.1, from coordinate 40,163,086 downwards.
ATTTTTCTTTCGATGGGGTATTTATCAATCCGTCTATACGGACGGGTTTGTACACTAAGACACGAGACAGCTTTACACGGCGGCTTATTTTGGCTCAAGTGGACCCGGAGACAGGGAAGGGCTGCGAGTTAACACTGAAAAGTCGGCAGTGAGAGTTTAGGGGGTAGGAGATGAAATAATAATAATAATAATAATAATAATAATAATAACGGAGGAAAGGTGGCTGCGTATTGTGAGGGTGTGAAATGTTGGTCTCTTCCAGATGGATAAGACGGCGTCAAACCAGGCTAACATCATGGAGACTGTCTGCCGCTGGTTCGTGTGTAAGGACAGCCTACTTGCTGACTATGGGGCGAAAAGAGAGGTCTGACGAGAATGTTGGGTGAGGGGGCTTTTCGTTTGTAAAAGTCTTTAGACGTTGCTATCATTGTTATTCTTGATGTAGATGTGCGGAATCTTGAGGGCACTCGAGGGTAATGTCGGAGAGTCTGTTTGTTTGTTTTTCTTGACAGGAGAGTTCCTCCAAATCTTTTTTCTTTTTTTGACTCTCTCTTATTCTTTCTTTCTCATAATTGCAACTTTTTTCTTCTTTTTAGTTACCTATACATTAAAAAAAAAAATTCTGTTTATGTTTGTGTTATTCATATTATCGTTTTTCTTTGTTATTTTTGATTTCCGCTTTTTTTTTCTTCTTTTCTCTTCAGATATTTCCCTCCTTGTCCACCATTTTATCCGTCTTCTTGTTTTTCTTTTCTTTTCTTTTCTTTTTTTTTTTCAACGCTTAAATCTTTTTTGTTTCTTATACTTCTCTCTTCTCTTCCTTTTTTTCTGCTTTATTAGGCTGTCTTTTGTCTTTTTTATCTTTGTTTTTTTTTTTTTTTTTTTTTTTTTTTCATTCCTCACATGGTACTTCATTTCTTTTCTTCTTTCTTTTAACTTTTTTTTCTCTCTTTTGGGTTTTGCAGTTTCTCTCTTTCTCTCCATGTGTCTATTTTTTCTCTCTTTTTTTCTGTATTCCTCCTTCTCTCTTTTTTTCTGTATTCCTCCTCTCTGAGAGAAGGAGGAATACAGAAAAAAAGAGAGAACTCTTTTTTTCTGTATTCCTCCTTCTCTCTTTTTTTCTGTATTCCTCCTCTCTTTTTTTTCTCTGTATTCCTCCTCTCTTTTTTTTCTCTGTATTCCTCCTCTCTCCTTTTCTCTGTATTCCTCCTTCTCTCCTTTTTTCCTCTGTATTCCTCCTCTCTTTTTTCTTTGTATTCCTCCCTCTCTTTTTCTCTTTGTATTCCTCTTCCTTTCTATTTTCTTTCTGTATCCTTCCGTCTCTTTTTTTTTTCTCTCTCTCTCTGTATTCTTCCCCCCCCTTTTTTTTTCGTTCTGTATTCTCCCCTCTCTTTTTTTTCGTTCTGTATTCTCCCCTCTCTTTTTTTCTCTCTGTATTCTTCTCTCTCTTTTTTCTCTCTCTCTGTATTCTTCCCCCTCTTTTTTTTTCTCTCTCTCTCTGTATTCTTCCCCCTCTTTTTTCTCTCTCTCTCTCTCTCTCTCTCTGTATTCTTCCCTCTCTTTTTTTCTCTCTGTATTCTCCTCTCTCTCTCTCTCCATGTATTCCTCTCTCCTTCTTTCTCTCTCTCTCTCTCTCTCTATATATATATATATATATATATATATATATATCTTTTTGTCTGCATCCTTTTCTCTATCTATATCTTTCTGTTTATCTCCCTCCTCCTCCTCCTACTCCAATTCCCCCACCCCTGCCACCCTGATAAAACTTAAGTAACAAGAATATCTATTCATAAACATTTACTTTATCATCCCCATATCAAGACTTTGGTTAGTGGCACCGCTCGCTTCATTTTCTCTTGATGAAAACCAGAGATCTTGTTTTATGTAAGATAGGAGAAAAGAAACACCTCCAGCCTCACAAAACAACTACCAAAATCTTTCCCCTCAAATTTAGTCAGTCTTCTTGTAGGGATCAATCTAGCAAACTGGAGGAAATTCCTGTTTTATTCCCAACTTTAAAAATATCTTACATACTGGTGTCATAGTTTTGGGAATTATTTTGATTGAAAATTTCGATGGCTTAATCATCGTTGCCAAATATCACTTTTGAATTCTCATTTATAGAAATGTAAACTTTATCAAGTTGAAGTTTTATCGTAATATTTTCTTGTCACTTCATTTGATATTACTGACCAACTCAATAACACCACACACACACACACACAGGAGGTACTCATATAATAGTTATCATCGTAGAAAATGGACATGGCGATAAGAGTTCAAATCCTGTGCTAGGCTGTTGGCATTTCACATCTTGAGAAAGATATGCATCTGGTTATTTTCCCCTCCAGTTATGAATAAATAGTAGGGTAGTCTGAGCTCTTTAACTTGGGTATGGCAACCAGTGTAGGAGAAGGAAAACTCTTAATTTCTGGTTTTAAAAAAAAAACTTGACCTTGCGTGACATCCTGCATGAGCTAAAAAGGTTGGGAGATATATATATATATATATATTTACTCAAAATATTCTCCACACATGCCTAACTAATACCTTAATCTCAGCTCACAATATAGTCATGAAATGGTCAGATCAAAACACTTGGATACCAAAAAATAATTTGTATTTGATGAAAGGATATATCACTTTACTGATTCAGTTTTTTGGGGTTTTTTTTTCTTTTTTTTTTTTTTGGTGGGTGGGGTCATGGCATATCAACTCTTTTCAAAACTCTCTTCTTGATGATTTAAGGTCAAAATCATAAAAAGCAAAGAGACAGTACTGTTGGTCTTTTCACTTTTATTCATGTGCGTGTGTATGTGTATACATACACAGACCATGAGAAAAAAGTACTCAAATACTGGCCAGTAGAGCAAGATAAAACCAAAAATAGTTTTCTCACCTCCTCATAACTATCAGTTTCATGTTTTTTTTAGGTTTTTTTTCGGGGGAATTAAAAAAAAAATGAAAGTGACATGGATGTGTGTGTGTATATATATATATATATATATATATCCGGTCAGTGACCGAAGACAATGGGTGTAGATTATTCCTGTATAGAATTTATGAGGAGTTTCATATATATATTGGCATAATGGATAGAGTGTTTGCCAATGGCCCAGGAGAGCTGGGTTCAATCCCAGGTCGAGTCGTACCAAAGACTCAAAAAATGGTACTTGATGCGTGCCTTGCTTAACACTCAGCATTACAGGGTATGGATCAAGGGTAAAGTAGAGCAATCCAGGCTAAGGAGTAGTGCCCTTCTCTGCACATTGATGTAGTAGCTGTTGAAAAGGGAGACTTCGGGTCACCCTTGACTATAGTCGCCAACTTGACTTTTATATATATATATATATATATGTGTGTGTGTGTGTGTATATATATATATATATATATATATATATATATATATATATATATATATATATATATGAAAGAGAGAAATGGTAGATTTTAGTAAATCTGACAAGATGATGAAAATTATTGAAAATTTTGTGAGTTTTTCTACAGTTTTGCAATTTCCTCAGTTGCTAAAATGTAGAAAAACTTAAAATATTCATAATCTGAAGAAGTTCTTCCTCAGATAAAGAACAAAATATTACTACTAAACTCATTGTAAGTGTTTGATTTATCCACTTTTCCACTTATTTTTATCATGTATAATTGAGGTAAAGGTCAGAGATGTATCTCACTATTTTATCTTGTTTTTGTGTATGTGTGTTATATATATATATATATATATATATATATTTGTGGGGAGGTGGGGTCCAATGAGAAAAGAAAGTAAATACTATAAAAGGAATAAGTCCGCAAGTAAATTTGGTTACAGATTATTTATTTTTTACTTCCGGATATACATTGAATATGTATTAATGTGTACTCACGCACATTCGACTCGAAGAGGAAAAAGAGAGAAGGAAAAAAAAAATCAAGCTGATGTGCATGTATGTATACAAATGTATACACACATACACCAAAAAAAAAACTTGGATAAATAAATTTGAATTAAAAAAAAAAAATCACACCCCAGTCCAAACAAATACATTATTCGTCTCTTGGAAAGAACTACATCTGAAACATGTATAGGGATTTAAAAAATAAAAAAAATACCTTGAAACCAAATTTACTTTAGGACCTATTAATTTTATTGTGTGTGTGTGTGTAGTTGGGCAGCAGTCTTTCATTGAAGTATGTTTGATTAAATAATAAAGATACATTTAATGTATGTAATTCGATTTGGATCCTTTTAAGTTACCTGACAAGTGTTTTGGTTTTAGGTTTGAATTGGTAGTTGAATTATATGAAACCATTCCATCACCACCACCTTGTGTGTGTGTGTATATATATATATATATATATATATATATATATATACACACACACATACATACACATGAGGTGGGTATGATGAAATGGTGTTATATAATTTCTGTAAATTGTACAGTTAGATATTTATTTGTCTATTTTTCTCATATATACATAAATTAGAAAAAAAAAATTATGTCTATTTCTGTAAAACAGCAATAATCTTTGTGGCATATCAACTCTTTAAGAACTTTTAATGTAACTTTTCTTCTGACAATACCCTAGGATCAAATCAAGTTGAGAATTTAAAATATATATATAATCTGAGTTCTTTGTATTTTAACAGTCGGTATTATTAAAGTTTAGGTCAATTTTATTTAAACAAGTCCAACTAGCAGTACTTAGTCATTGGCCTAGTGGTTAGAGTGTTCACCAGTGGCCCAGGAGACCTGGGTTCAATCCCTGGTCAAGTCATATCAAAGACTCAAAAAATAGTACTTGATGCTTAACACTCAGCAATACAGGATATGGATCAAGGGTAAAGTGTAGCAATCCAGGGAATGGAGTTGCACCCTCCTCTACACCTTGATGTAGTAGCTATTGAAAAGGGTGTCTTCAGGTTGCCCTCAACTAAGGTCAGCAACTTTACTTACTTACAATAAGTAAGTTGGCGACCGTAGTCAAGGTGTAGGGAAGGGCGCTACTCCTTTCCCTGGATTGTCCCACTTTACCCTTGATCCTTACCTTATAATGCTGAGTGTTAAGCAAGGAAGCATCAAGTACCATTTTTCGATCTTTGGTATGACTCAAACTAGGATTGAACCCAGGTCTTCCGGGCCATTGGTTGCCCAGTCGGATGGGGCTGTAGAATACACCAACTGCACCTCTGCAGAGGGGTAATACCCACCCCAACGAGTGTCCTGGATATGACACTAAACAATCTGATGGTGAGGTTCCAGCGATGCTGGAGCTTTGGGGAATGCGGAGTACCCCTTCATTGTCATCACTCTCAGGTCCACTCTGGCCCGGAGTGGTAGCACCTGATAGGGCTCTATCTGTGGGTTAAATAGAACTAACAGCATACTTATGCTAAACTGAATTGTTTGAAATAGAAATGTTTTTGACAAGTAAGCCGTACTTAAATTCAAACGGCGTGCTTATGCTTAACTGAATTATTTCAAATAGAACTGTTTTTTTGACATTAAAACTGTATTTACACTTAACTGAATTGTTACATATAACTGCTTGAATAATTTGAAATGGAAATGTTTTTGACAATTAAACTGTGTACTTATGCTAAACTGAATTGTTTTAAAAAGAACAGATTATTTACATAAAAATGGATATGGCGTTAAATAACCTACAAAGGTTGATATGCCATAAAACCCACCAAACCAAACCAGGCCATTGGCAAACACTCTAACCATTATGCCAATGTCTTACAATTATTTATAAATTAATCAAATTTCAGTTTCAGATAACCCAGGAGGTGTTGATATGTTATTTTAGGATAATTTCATAACTATAAATCAAGGGTCAACTTATGTATATGATACACAAGTATATACGGCATTTGCCGAAATTTTAGGAGTCACTTGTAGTGTAATGGTTATCATTATCTGAAATTGACACAGCGATCAGATTTCAAGTCTTGAACAAATCTGTTTACATTACACATTGTGCTTATGTCACTGGAAAAGATATGAATCTGATTGCTCTTCCTCTAACTATGGGTAAATATAAAGGCAAGCTGGATTCTTTAACTTTGTTATGACAACTCATCTGAGAGAAAGAAAACTCTGTATTCAAACCTGTTTCACTCCACTTAAAAATTGACTTTTTGTCTCACCCTGCTCATGGGGTAAGGGTTAAGTAAATACATATACAGTATTTCCAAATATGACTTTTTATATCTCTTGTGCATACATATATTTACCCGAGCCCCCCCCCTATTGACAGGATATGATATTCGGTCAAATTTTTAGTAGAACAGACTGTGCTCTTTAGTCGTGATAGGACAACCTCTTGATAATCTTCTACCAACTGTTTTGAAATTAAAGACCAGTTGCCCTACCGAGGCTAAAGAGAAGTGGTTTCTCTAGCCTACTTGTTAGCGTCCTAAACAGGAACATTATCGTTGGCAAGTTCAAACTCCAGTCGTAATTACATTCACTTTCAGACTGATGTTCCTTCGGAAAAGTATGAACCCCCTTGCCTTACCAGCTATGGGTTAAATAGTATCACTGCTGTTCTTCTACAAGGATGGCTTTGGCATTAAATGACCCATGAAGGTTGATATGCCATTAAACAAAGAAGCCATGCTAAACTCTCTGATATGGGCAAAAAGCCAAACACAAGTACAGCTAGTTTGAATTCAGTGTTTTCCTTCTCTTAGACTGGTTGCCCTAACAAGGCTAAAGAGCCCAATCTACTCTATTTGCTATAGCTATGGAAGGAAGAGATGGATTTATTTATTACCCAAGACCATTTCCTACAGCAGTAACCATTAGGCTACAAACACCTGTGTGTCTATGTACATGTCGTGAATGTACAGCTTAAGATGGTGTCGAAGATAGCTGGACTTGATCAGCATTCCCGTTTTGGGAACACCTGAAGGCATCAGGCAGTGAACCTTTGGGAAGCCCAACTCATTTATAACAAAGGTAGGCAAGTGATACCAAACATTTTTATGCATGATTAACTCCTGGCATGCAGTTGGCAGTGCATTGGAGGTGCCCTGATTACATACTGGCCAACGAGACTTGATAAAAACATAGTAAATTGTATATAGTGTTTGAAAGTGTCCATTTTGAAGATCGTCTTTCTGATTCCAATCGGTTGGCTATGTGTGTTTGTAACAGTCGATTCATCGCTCAAACCTCCGTTCTTCCTCTTTGATGGAAATGGTTCAATTCTTTTTAGCTTTGATGTAAGGGGCCTTTGTAGAGTAAAAACATGTTTTATTACACATCCTTACCCGACTTCATTCCTTCCTCCGAATGGCAATCACAAACGATAAACAACTTTCTCTTCTTTCCACCTCTACACTCTTTCTTTTTCTCCGTTATTTCAGTAAATTCTTTCCTCGTACTTTTTCTTCACTTTTTTTCTTTCCTTCCTTTCGTTCTTTCTTCTCTTTTTCATTCACTCTTCATCTCTTTTTTTTCTTGGTTTTTCTCTCTTCTCTTCTCATTCTCTCTCTTTCTCTCTCTTTCTTTCTTTTCTTTTTTTTTTTTTTTTTTAGTTAATCCTGTTTTCTTTCCGCCCACTTGTTCATTCTTTCTCTCTCTCCTCTTTCATTCTCTCGTCAAAAAAACCTTAAACAAAATAATTGAAATTTGAATTTATTTTTTTTTAAGTAGCTGATATATTGATCTAATTTTTGAGAAACATTTATTTAGATTTTAAATGGGTGGTTCAATTTACAATAAGGCTTACTTTACTGGTTTATGAGAACTTCAGGCTTGTTAGTAACATGTTCACAGCTAAAAATGATTATCTAAAAAAAAACGCAAAATAGGTTATTAAAAGATTGGTATTGAAACCCTTGAACAAGTTATTCTTTTCGAGTCTTATTCTCTCTAATAACCACTTTTCTTTTTTAGCTCACCCCATTAGGAAAAAATTGGTGCCTTTGTTTGGTCTTATAGCAAGCTACTCGATAATATGTATTAAATGGGAAGAAACAGTTTTTTGGCAACATTTTTCTGCAGAACTTAGAAAAGCAGACACTACAGCTTTATATATATATATATATATATATATATATGTACACACACACACAGAGTTATATATAATTATACACATGCTTTATATATATATATATATATATATATATATATATATATATATATATATATATGTACACACACACACAGAGTTATATATAATTATACACATGCTTTATATATATATATATATATATATATATATATATATATATATATATAGTTGTTAGTTGAGGGTGACCCGCAGGCTCCCTTTTCGATAGCTTACTACACCAAGGTGTAGGGGAGGGCGCTACTCCTTTCCCTGGATTGCTCCACTTTACCCTTGATCCGTACCTTATAATGCCCAGTGTTAAGCAAGGAGGCATCAAGTACCATTTTTTGAGTCTTTGGTATGACTCGACCTGGGATTGAACCCAGGTCTCCCGGGCGATTGGCGAACACTCTAATATAAATATATATAACCTAAAAATATAATGATGAACAGGAAATAGGCCAAGAGTACCCCACGATCCAAGGAAAGGAGGTGACAATAGCTGCAAATTTTGTCTGGAAGAAATATTAGGCATCCTAGAATATGCTGAAAACAGATGCCTGAACAAAAGAAGTGAATTGATATCTAAGTAGACATGCTAATTAATTTCTCCTGTGTCATTTACTACCTAATTCTATATTTTTTTCTTTATTTTAACTGCCCTTATTCTATATATTTATCATGTGTCCTTTCATCTTTCTACCTGACTATACCCCACTCTATAAATACACAGCTAATTGCCACCCCTCTCACACTTCTGTCTGTTGATCGTGCACACCACATGAAATTTCAAGTAATGGACTTCTAGAGTTCACAATTATAATATCTGTTAGTTTTTATTCCTGCTCTGCAATAATCACATTGAGCACTTTTTTATGCAAAAACTACCATTTGCATTTATTTTATTATATAAATAAAAGATGTTTATCTGTCAACACTGTTGATGACTATTAAGTAAGCTGAATCTTAGCAAATATGATTGGTTGAACATGAAGTGCTACTCATAAATATTTGAACAGACAAATTTTTAATTGATTGATGTTGAGAATTAAAACTAGGGATATTAAGAGGAAATAAATTTTATAGCAATCAGTATAAAAAGAACATTTAATTATGTTCTGCGTTTCTGAATGCTAAATTTTTAGGTTGGAAAAGCGTTTTTCTAGAAGAGGGGAAAGAGAAATCGTCTTTCTAGAAGGGGGGGGGGTTCCAGAAGAGGGGAAAGAAAAGGCATTTTTCTCGAAGCAGAGAAAGAAAAGGCATTTTTCCAGAAGAGGAGAAAGAAAAGGCATTTTTCTAGAAGAAGGTGGGGTGTGTTTTTCTATCCTTCTTAAAACCTTGATCAAAATCAATCAAGTCATTTGAAAAGTCAGACTCCCTGTGCTGTTTGGAAGAGTTGCCAAGTAGGTTCATTTGGATTCCTCTTCTCTGGCTCCAAATCCTTAATGACCCTGATAATCTGAAGCAATAAAAACAGATTTTATACTTGTTCAAGTACTTATAACCACTACTGCCTATAGATTTTATGTGCATTACCCCATGGAAAGCACTGCTCATAAGTATTCGAACGAACATAAAAATCTGTTTTTACTGCTTAAGATTATGAATGTCCTCAAGGATTGGGAAGGGGGCAAAATCTGAATTAACTTACTAGATTAACAACTCTTCCAATACTGTTTTGGGAAGGGGTTCCTAGGAGAGTACTTTGAAGGAGACTAAGGTGCCATTTCCCTAGGTAGGACATTTATTATCATTGTTAAAGGGCTGGATTATTTGTGAACAGATGAACATACAATGTTTGTCATTAATTCTACTTTCACACACACTGTATCACACTCAGATACATGGCTTGTTCAGAAAGTTCTAAGCTTCACTTGGGAAGAAGAATCACAGTTGAATATTTTTTTACAGAGAACTTGGCAATGTGTAAGCTGTCTGCAAAGATGGGTCCCAAGAATGCTGACATCAGAGCCCAAGGGTTAACATTTCCAGGACACTTCTGACTCTCTGATTGAGGTTTACAACTTTTTGAATTACCCCTAATATATATACACACACACACAGAGACATATACACGTGATGGCCTGATAAGCTGGGGCTGTAGAATACACCAACTGCATCTCTGCAGAGGAGTAAGATTCCATCAATGAATGTCCTGAATATGACACTAAAAAATCTGATGAGGCTCCAGTAATGCTGGAGCTTTGTGGAATGCGGGGTACCTCTTTATTGCCGTTGCTCCCAGGTCAGCTGTGACCCAGAGTGGTAGCACCTGATAGGGTCTTATCTGTGGGTCAAATAGAACTAAATTGCATACTTATGCTAAACTGAATTGCTTGAAATAGAACTGTTTTGACATTTAACTCTGTATTATCCAGTCAGCTTGCGCTGTAAAATACACCAACTGCTTCTTTGCTGAGGGGTAAGACCCCACCCCCAATGAGTGTTCTGGTAATGACTCAAGTCTATCTGATGGTGAGGTTCCAGTAATGCTGGAGTTTCAGGGAATGCTGAGTACTCCTTCATTGCCATCGCTCCTAGGTTCACTCTGGCCCCGGAGTGATAGCACCTGATAGGGTCCTATCTATGGGCTAAATAAATCTAAACTGTATATTTATGCTAAACTGAGTTGTTTGAAATAGAACTGTTTTATATGTATAAAAATAGATTTGGCATTAATAACCTACAGTCGTTGATATGCCATAAAACCAAACTAAACTCTCACACAAATACATTTAGAAATACAGCACACACTCACAAACATGAAAAGATACACACACACATGCAAATACACAGTGCCACATACACAGGTACAAATAAATACATACACGCACACACACACACACACACACACTTTAAGGGAAAAATTTTTTTTTTTTAATTGAAATAATTTTGTGTTTTTTATCTTGTTTTTTATTTTATCTGTGAAAATTTATTGAGTATTTTAGCAATTTGAGATATCAAGCAGTGTTTAATCTAGTTTGCATACCTAAAAAAAGAAAAATTTCCAGAATTTGACTTTTTTTTGTCCATCTGTCTGTGATTCTATGTATCTACCCAACCCATCTACACCAGCAGGGTGTGATACAAGGTTAACATTTAAACAGAATTTAACAGGTTTCAATTCAGAGGTTTTCTTCTCCAAGACCAGTTGCCCTAGCAAGGTTAAAAAGACAAATCTGCCCTACTATTTACACGTAGCTAGAAGGAGAATAATTGGATTCACACCTTTCCCAAGGGTATTAACATTATGTGAAATAATCTTATCCAGGAATTGAACTCTTGTCACCATGTCCATTTTCTGTGGCAATATCCGTTACACCACAAGTACCTTCTGTGGTTACTTAGGAAACCCAAAAGCATACTTTCAGTATAAGAGGTTCTAAAGCCTCGTTATTTTTTTTCTCCAGAAATTGCTGGGGTTGTAGAATACACCAACTGAGAGGGGTAAGACACCCACCCCCAATGAGTGTCCTTGATATGACACTAAACAATCTCTCTGATGATAAGGTTCCAGTGATGCTGGAGCTTCGGGGAATGCAGAGCACCCTTTCATTGCCATTGCTCCCAAGTCCACTCTGGCCCGGAATGGTAGCACCTGATAGGGCCCTATCTATGGGTTAAATAGAACTAACTGCATACTTATGCTAAACTGAATTGTTTGAATTAGAACTGTTTGACTAAACTGAATTCTTTGAAATGGAACTGTTTTGACACTGAAACTTTACTTACACTAAACTAAATTGTTTAATATCGAACTGTTTTGACATTTAACTGTGTGTAAAGAAAATCTATACTTATACTAAACTGAATTAGCTCTGTTTGAATGAACTGAATAGCTTGAAATAGAAATGTTTTTAACAATTAAACTGTGTACTCATGTTAAACTGAATTGTTTGAAATAGAACTATTTGCATAAAAATGGATTTGGCATTAAATAACCTACAATGGTTGATATGCTATAAAATCCAACCAACCATAAATTGCAACAAGGAGTACCAAGCCACCATTGGATAGAGCAAGTTTTCAGCTACCAAACAAAATAATGGTTTTAGCTTGTATTTTTCAGCCTTGTTAAAAAAAATTTATTTTTTTTTTAGATAATTTTTTTTGATTTCATCTTGATACAAAAAAAAACTTCTTTTTTTTTTATGTAGATATAAACAAAATCTTATCCTTTCCGTCTTTTTCTCTTTCTCCATATTCTTATCCTTTGTTTTTCTTTCTCTTTTCCCACTCCACCCTCTTTCTCTATATCTTTATCCTTCTCTCCTATCTTCCCTTCTCTCTCCAAATACTTTTACTTTCCTTTTTTTATCTTTCCTCCTTCCTCTTCTCTCTTTGTATCCATATCCTTCCTGCTCTTCTTTTTTATCTTTATATCTTTCCTTCCTCTTTCTCTCTCTCTCTCTCTCCTCATCATTTTCTCTCTTTCCTCATCCTTTTCTCTCCTGTCTTCCATCACCTTCTCCCTTAAGATATATATCCTTTCTTTCTTTGTTTTCTCTCTGTATCCTCATCCCTTTCTTTTCCCTTTTCTTCTCACTCCTTCTCCCTATATATTCTTATCCTTTTCTCTTTTTCTTCTTTACCTCCTCCTCCTTCTCTATATCTTTATCTTCCCCACCTTTTTTCTTCCTTTCCCTCCTCTCTCTGTATCCTTAACCTTCCCTTTTCCTGTATCCTCATCCCTTCTCTTTTCTTCCTTCTCCTCCTCTTAGTATATCTTTATCTTTTTTCTCATCTTTTTTCCATCTGTATATATATATATCTATATCTTTTCCTAGTCTTTCTTTCTTTCTCCTCATTTCATCCTATTTTTTTATCCTTTCCTCCTCTCCTCTTTCTTTTCCCTCTCCTTTTCTTCCCCTCGATTACCACCCCTCCACATCTAATCTACCCAGTTTGCCATCAGCAATGAATGCATGTCAAGCCAAATGAGACGAAACAAAATCTACTTGAATGAATACATTGGAATCAAAGCTTAAAACTTCACTTTTCATGTTGAGCGGCAACAATTACTTGGTTTTTCTTTATCCCGCTTGCAATCAGCAACTGTTTTTCGTAATGTGGAACCGTGTCTGCGATTAAGGTCATATCAATGCCATGGCAACGTGGATACAGCCTATGACCATCTTTAAAGTTTTTTTTCTTCTTTTTTTCTCCCCCCCCATTCCTTCCTCCTTCAATTTGTTGTAGTCGTCTATACGACTGCATAGGGATAGCAGAATCCTATCTAGTGGTGTTAGCAGCTCTTTCGTGTGTAGTGCTGTGTTGGCACGTGTGCATTCTGATGCTAAACATGTTGTCACTGTAGTTCTGGCGATGCCATTCAAAGTGGCACTGTGGTAGTCTTTGAGTTGGCGAGGAAAAAAAAAATGAAGATATTGGTATTTTCAATGTTTTTTAAACCATTGCCAAAAAAAAGTTTGCTGTATTATTGTTAGGTTCTTGGATCCATACTCACATTTTGATCCCTCTTTCTCTCTCTCTCTTTTCTTATCTCTGTCTCTGCCTGTTTTTATTTCTATCTCTCTCTTTCTAATATCCTTCTCTTTCTTGTTATCTCTCTCTTTTTCTTATCTCTCTCTTGTCATCTCTCTCTCTCTTGTTATCTCTCTCTTTTTCTTATCTCTCTTGTCATCTCTCTCTTTTTCTTATCTCTCTTGTCATCTCTCTCTTTTTCTTATCTCTCTCTTTTTTTTATCTCTCTTGTTATCTCTTTTTCTCACCTCTCTCTTTTTCTCATCTCTCTCTTGTCATCTCTCTCTTTTTCTTATCTCTCTCTTGTCATCTCTCTCTTTTTCTTATCTCTCTTGTCATCTCTCTCTTTTTCTTTCTCTCTTTTTCTTATCTCTCTCTTGTTATCTCACTCTTTTTCTTATCTCTCTTTTGTTATATCTCTCTTTTTCTTATCTCTCTCTCTCTTTTTCTTATCTCTCTCTTTTTCTAAATTCTCTTTCTAATCTCTATCTCTCTCTTGTTATTTCTCCTCACTTTCTCTTCTCTTTTTTCTCCTCCCTTTCTCTCTCATTTTTTCTCCCTTTCCCTTCTCTCTATTTTCTCCCCCTTTCTTTTCTCTTTTTTCTCCTCCCTTTCTCTTCTCTCTTTTTTCTCCTCCCTTTCCCTCCTCTCTTTTTTCTCCTCCCCTTCTCTTTTCTCTTTTTTCTCCTCCCTTTCCCTTCTCTCTTTTTTCTCCTCCCTTTCCCTTCTCTCTTTTTTCTCCTCCCTTTCCCTTCTCTCTTTTTTCTCCTCCCCTTCTCTTCTCTCTTTTTTCTCCTCCCTTTCCCTTCTCTCTTTTTTCTCCTCCCTTTCCCTTCTCTCTTTTTTCTCCTCCCCTTCTCTTCTCTCTTTTTTCTCCTCCCTTTCCCTTCTCTCTTTTTTCTCCTCCCTTTCCCTTCTCTCTTTTTTCTCCTCCCTTTCCCTTCTCTCTTTTTTCTCCTCCCTTTCCCTTCTCTCTTTTTTCTCCTCCCTTTCCCTTCTCTCTTTTTTCTCCTCCCTTTCTCTTCTCTCTTTTTTCTCCTCCCCTTCTCTTCTCTCTTTTTTCTCCTCCCTTTCCCTTCTCTCTTTTTTCTCCTCCCTTTCCCTTCTCTCTTTTTTCTCCTCCCTTTCCCTTCTCTCTTTTTTCTCCTCCCTTTTTTCTCCTCCCTTTCTCCCTCTTTTCTTTACTCTTTCTATCTTGTTCATTCAGACTTTTGTTGACACTCTCCTCCATCTTCTAACTATATCTCCCTCTTCTCCTTTCTTCTTCTTTCCTATTTTAAATCGGTGTAATATATTGAACATATTAAAACAGCTAACATCACCTTTTTCTCTCTCTTTACTTACCAATCTCTTTTGTATGCAGAAGGCATGAACCAGGAAGTGGGTAGAGAGCCTATTGAGTAAGTCTACGACTAGGTGAGAAATCTGCACTTAGCGACCTGGCACCTTGTATTTATTTGACTCCCCAAAGGAAGCAACTTGAATTGATAGGAACAAAAACCACTCAAAATCTCATCTGGCTTGAACAGGTGTGGAGGCAGACAGGCTAAGTGAGATCAAACCAGAGAGAATGCTAGATGCTAAGTGACGAGAACATCGTCTATTTTATAGCAGTTTTTTTCCTGCAATATAAGACCTGTTTCCCCACCACCACCACCGGTGCCTCTCTATTCGACCGCCTCCTTTTTTCCTACTCGGCCACTTTCCAACCACTTCTCTTATTCAAGATTAGTCTACATCATGATTTTTTTTCCCAAAGTTTAACTACTTCATTCATAAATCTTAATTCATCACTCAGTGCGGCTCTTCATCATTACTTCAGGAAGGAGCCCCATTCAGAGATTATGATTGTTGTTATTATTATCATAGACTGATGTAATCAGACTGTTACCGTTTTTGTCTTGTTCAGTGTATATAAGCAACATCAAGTACATTATTAAGTGGTTACCGGCTCATTGGCCTAATGGGTAGAGTGTTTGCCAATGGTCCGGGAGACCTGGGTTCAATCTCAGGTCATGTCATACCAAAGACTCAAAAAATGGTACTTGATATCGCCTTGCTTAACACTCAGCAATATAAGGTATGTATCAAGGGTAAAGTGGAGCAATCCAGGGAAAGGAGTAGCGCCCTCCCCTAGGGAGTCTTCTGGTCACCCTTGACTACGGTCACCAACTTTACTTACAGCTGGTCTAAATTGAGGTTCTTCTTTCTAGTAAACTTATTGCCATACCAAGGCAAAAGACCCCATTCTGGCCTATTATTTGCTTAAAGCTGGCGGGAGAATATTCTGATCAATGCCTTTCTTAAAAACATTGTGGAATGAAATGCAAATGGGATCAACCAGAAGTTGAACTCCGGTTGTGTGTGTGCACATTTTTATATATATATATATATATATATATATATTTACTAACCTACTGTCTACCTGCATTCACGGTTACCTGGAAAAAAGAAAAATACCCCGCCAGGAT
>OY757947.1:40104564-40139564 GCA_963585895.1 Sepioteuthis lessoniana | reverse complement strand
ATTTTTTTTTTTTTTACTATTAATAAGTTCTTTAGTTATTTGCCATCATGTAGGATTTATCCATTTCTTCCTTCCTCGTTGGACTCTTGTTCTGAGACAATTTTCTTCATTACACACTTTCGGTATTGGTTCTTTAAAAATCATGCTTTTTAGCACGTCTTACTTAAATAGGATTACAATCAAGTAAATAGTTAGAAATATAAGATAATGTTTGGGTTTAGATGTCAGACTGCAATTATTTGAACCTGTACCGAGTTGTTTGTTACTTTTGAATGGGTCTTTTTTTATTTATTTATTTTTTCCTTCTCTTATCTTTTTATTGTTTTCGCTATGAAAGTACTTAGACTTTTATCTCTTCTTTTTTATTTTTAATACAAGTTCTTGATTTATTTTGACTTTATTTATTCATTTACTTTGCCGTTTGTTTTCGGGGGGAGGGGAACAGAGTGAGGGGTAATTATTCCTTATTTCAAACTTTTTGCCTTTTAAAATTCTTTTCTGGAGCTGTGCAAGATTAATATTCAAAAAAGATATTTTGACATATTTTTCTATCAAAATTAAGTAGTCTCTCACAGGTGATAACGTTTGTATATGTATTTATTAATTTGCACACACACATGCACACGAGCAGGATGTGACACAAGGTCAATTTTTTAAGTGGAGTTTAACACATTTAAATTCAAAGTTTTCCTTCTCTTAAACTGGTTGTTACACCAAGGTTAAAGAACCCAGTCTGCCCTACTATTTATCCATAACTGGAGGAACAATAGTTGGATTCATACATTGCCCAAGGGTATTAGCACTATGTGAAATGCAAACAGCCTCATCCAGGATTTGAACTCGGGTCCCTGTGTCCATTTCTAATAACATTTATCATTATACCATGGGTATCCGATATTGTTTTTATATCATTTTTATATAAATGCATATCCGTTTGTATATCTAAGTGTTATTATCATACAAAATGAACTCAGCGAATAAAGTTCAAATCCTGGACAAAGCAGTTTGTTGTTCACTGTGCACTAATTGGCAAGTAATTAGTTGTATCTATTATTCGACTCCCCTTTTGGCTTAGGCTACTGAATACATTGACTACACTTTAGCTGACCGCCTCCTCTCTCAGTGGAGCCATAATGATTGTGGATGGGATCTGGTGGCTGAGCGGTCCATGGCCCGTGTACTAAGTGGTCATGTGACCTGCAATTCTCTACTTCAGCTCTTACCTGAGTTAGACAGGTGATTGGAGAGGCCCGTCCAATCTGGCTCAGTCGGCAGCGGCTGTAGAATAGACCAACTGCATCGCTGCAGAGAGGTAAGACTCCCTCAATGAGTGTCTTGGATATGACACTAAACAATCTGATGGTGAGGCTCCAGTAATGCTGGAGCTTTGGGAAATGCTGAGTACCTCTTCATCGCCATTAATTCCAGGCCCACTCTGGCTCAGAGTGGTAGTACCTGATAGGGTCCTATCTATGGTTCGAATAGAACTAAACTGTGTAACTACGTCAAACTAAATTGTTTGAAAATAACTATTTTTTATATCTGTGTGTAAACAAAAAAACAGTGTACTTATGCTAAACTGAATTGTTTGAAATGGGACTGTTTTTACATTTAAAAGTAACTGATGGTTATAACGTGGTGAAAATGATGAAAAACATTTGTTTTGCAAAAGACTTGGATTCAGTTTCTTTGTTTAATGGCATATCAATTTTAGTGGGTTATTCAATGCCAAAGCAATCTTTGTTGGACAGTAGTGGTACGATTTAATACATAACTGGTGGAAAAGTCAATCTAATTGAGCAATGCTAGTGGTTTTGAACTAGCATTGCTATATTAGATTGACTTTTAGATGAAGGCATGAACTCTCTGTACAGTGACCAAATAGTTCAAGAAATTTTCCTTAGACTGCAAGAAACTTGACGGTCAGGCAAAGATCTGGTATATCTAAAACATTCAATTCTGAAGCCATGCTTCAAGCCATAGACACAATGCAGTTCGTCACCTTTACGACAGCGAAAAAAGTAACCAAAACTATTGAATTGTCTCGCGTTAGTAAAATATTGCAAAACCTTTGACTCACTTGAGTAAGATTATATAATGATATTTTTAAAACTTTTTTTTTTTTACACTCTTACTGTTGTCTAAGGCTTGCTATCACTTGGGTAAAACTTTTAGTCATGACTGTTTGTATTTTAAAATACACAGATTTAACTTTGGATTTGAAATCCTTGTCTTTAACTTTTGTGTTTTCAGAGCTGGCAACTTAGACACTGAGTTAGAGATTACACTTGGGAAGTTGTTAAACAACGAGCGTATAAAAACTGAGGATTGACGAATTTGTGTTTAGAAGTCTGGTTATTATTTATCAGCTATTGGTAATGTTGGAATCATTAGGGTTAAGATTTTGGTTTCCTGGTTTTTCTCAAAGACAGCATCTGGATTGAAGGTAGATGAATGAAGAAAATGGTAAAACAAAAAAATGGCGAGAGAGTGCGGAAAGATGGTGAGTGCCAGAAAGAGATAGAAGAGAAGGAGGGAGTATTTGGCAAATAGATGCGATAGTGAGGGAGTTAAAGGAGATGCCAAAGAAAGGAGGTGGTAAATGATGAAAGTGGATATATGGGTAAAAAACAAGAAGAAAAGGGGGTCTAAAAGACAGAAATTTAAAAAAAAAAAAAAAAAAGGAAAGAAAAGTGAATGAAAGAAAGAAAGAAGGAAAAAATTAGTGAAAGAAACGTAGAAAAAGTAAAGGTAAAACGAGTGAAGTGTGGGAGAGGGAGCAGAGCTGCAGAGAACCAATGGTGTGGGTATGTCCGAGCCAAAAGTAGGGGTTCTGAAAGGTTGAGGAATGAAAAGAAGGAAGTGGGGGGGGGTAACAAAAAGATGACTATGCAAGGTGGTGTGTAAAAGACATGGCGAAGAGATAGAAAGTAAGTGAGAAGAGCGATAAAGGGCTGAAGGAAAGAAGGACTGAAAAAAGAAATTAAAGAGGGGGAAGAAAAAAAAAACCGATAGAACTAAGCAAAAATAAATAAACTATAAAATAATGAAGCAAAAAAAAATCCAAAAGTCTGTTGAATTATGGAGTTTGCCAAGATCTAAACAGATTACCACAGACTTGTCTCCCCTTTTTTCCCTTCTCCTGTTACTCCCCTCTATTCCTCTCTACCCTGATTCTTGGAGTTTGACACGAGGCTGGCTAAAGAATTACTTCTTTGGACTGTCTTGTCTTGTTCATTGAATATTCTGGAGTTCTTCAACAATTCACGTTTTCTTGGTTCTTTTACAGAAATCTGATTTCAGTCGGCATTTGTCTGTTTGTCTGTCTGTCTTGGCATAATGTTTATTTATTTGTACATTTCTTTTTCTTTTTTTCATTCTTTGCTTTATTTACTTTTTTTTTTCAATTTTTTTTTTTTTTTTTTGCTTTAATTTCCCCCTTTGCTTGAAAATTCTAATATCTTTGTTAATGTTGGGCATTATGGTGTAATGGTTTCCAAATTAAGCTAGCAGTCTACTACTTGTGAGTATGATTCTCACTGGGTGCTATATATCATGTATCAGCTAAAATACATTCATCAGACTAGATAGAAAAGTACACAATAAATATATGTATAAAAAGAGGGGGTGTCCTCGTGGTGTAATGGTTAAAGCGATGGACTGCGGAATCGTAGTACGCAAGTTCGTACTCCAATCGCGCTATTACATTCACTTTTGGGCAAATACCCTTGGGAAAGGTATGAACCCCCTTATCCTCCCAGCTATGGGTTGAATAGTCCACTACTGTTCTTCTTGGAGAATGGCATTGGCATTAAATAACCTAAAAAGAGTTGATATGCCATTAAACAAAGAAACCAAACAAACCAAACCAAAAAGAGTATTTAATATCCACTATTGAACGTCTACATCTAAATTAGGATAGCTTGCTCAGTCAGCTTGGGCTGTAGGATACACAGATTGCATCTCTACAGAGGGGTAAGACTCCCCCAACGAGTGTCCTGGATATGACACTAAACAATCTGATGGTAAGGCTCCTGTAATACTGGAGCTTTGGGGAATGCGGAGTACCCCTTCATTGTCATCGCTCTCTGGTCCACTTTGGCCTGGAGTGGTAGCTCCTGATAGGGTCCTATCTATGGGTCAAATAGAAGTAAACTGTACTTTTGCTAAACTAAACTGCTTGAAATAGGACTGTTTTTGACATTGAAACTGTACTTACGCTAAACTGAATTGTTTGAAATAGAACTGCTTTGACATTTAACAGTGTGTAAACAAAAACTATTTTATGCTAAACTGAATTATTTGAAATAGAGCTGTTTATTTGTATAAAAATGGACTTGGCATTGAATAACCTACAAAGGTGGATACGCCATAAAACCAAAACGAACAAACTTGCCCAGTCGGCTGGGGCAGTAGAATACACAGACTGCTTCTCTGCGGAGGGGTAAGACCCCCCCCCCAACGAGTGTCCTGGATATGACACTAAACAATCTGATGGTGAGGTTCCTGCAATGCTGGAGCTTTGAGGAATGCAGAGTACTCCTTCATTGCCATCGCTCCCAGGTCCACTCTGGCCCCGGAGTGGTAGCACCTGATAAGGGTCCTATCTATGGGTTAAATAGAACAAAACCGTGCTTCTTTCACTATACTGATTTTTGCATTTAAACTGCGTATTTATGCTAAACTGAATTGTTTAAAATAGAACTGTTTTGACATTGGAACTGCGTACTAGTGCTGAACTGAATTGCTCGAAATAGAACTGTTTTTGACGTCTAAACTGTGTACTTATGCTGAACTGAATTATCTGAAATAAAACTGTCTGGCATTTAAATCTGTGTATTGCCCAGTCAGCTGGGGCTGTAGAATACACTGACTGCACCTCTGCAGAAGGGTAAGACCCCCCCTAACGAGTGTCCTGGATATGACACTAAACAATCTGATGGTGAGGTTCCAGCAGTGCTAGAGCTTTGGGGAATGTGGAGTACTCCTTTATTGCCATCGCTCCCAGGTCTACTCTGGCCCATAGTGGTAGCACCTGATAGGGCCCTATCTATGGGTTAAATAGAACTAACGGCAAACTTATGCTAAACTGAATTGTTTGAGTAAATTGAATAGCTTGAAATAGAAATGTTTTTGACAATTAAACCGTACTTACATTTAAACTGCGTGCTAATGCTTAACTGAATTATTTGAAATAGAAGTTTTTCGACATTAAAACTGTATTTTCACTTAACTGAATTGTTACATATAACTGCTTGAATAGTTTGAAATAGAAATATTTTTGACAATTAAAATGTATACTTATGGTAAACTGAATTGTTTTAAATAGAACAGATTATTTACATAAAAATAGATTTGGCATTAAATAACCTACAAAGGTTGATATGCATAAAACCCAACAAACCAAACCAACCTGTTTTATCGCTTGAGGTTCATTATATGTTTATATATACATTTTTTGTGTAATTGTCTCCTCAGAATTTTTTTGCACATAGTTTTATGGTATCAGTTGGCGACCTTAGTAGAAGGTGATCTGAAGGCTCCCTTTTCAGTAGCTACTACACCGAAGTGTAAGGGAGGGCGCTACTCATCCTGGCCTAATTTGTCGAGTATTCACCAATGGCCAAGGAGACAAAGGTTCAATCCCTGGTCGAGTCATACCAAAGACACAAATAAATGATACTTGATGCCACCTTGCTTAACATTCAGCATTATAAGGTATGGATCAAGGGTAAAGTGTAGCAATCCAGGAAAAGGAGTGGCGCCCTCGAAAAGGGAACCTTTGGGTCACCCTCGACTATGATCGCCAACTTTCCTGGTATCAAATATTCCTATCAAATACAAATTATTTGCACACAATATGAATGGTTTCAAGTATTTTTATCTAATACAAATAATTTACACACAATTGTATAGTTTCAAGTATTCCTCTCTATTACTAACAATTATGTGGTTTCAAGTAATTATTTCTATTTGATAGGTGTCGTTTGTCAGTTTCAACTAACTAATAATAATCCTTAGTAAACAATTATAGCTTCAAGTAATTATTCTTTATGCAAATGAAGTAACAAGTATTTCTATCAAATACAATAATTCTTAAGCAGATCTATTTGACCTCAAAATGGGACGCTTACAGGTACTACCACTCCATGTCAAAAGCTCCAGAATTGGAGCCTCACCATTAGATCCAGTTTAGTGTCATACATACGCTACATCTTATTGTGGGGTTCTTAGCCCCTCCGCAAGGAACGAATTCAGCATATTCTAAGCTTCATTATAAGGGGCGATCATATGCCTGGGTAAGTAGCTGATGTTCCCCCTTTATTTATTTATTTTTTATTTTTTTGCCAATGAATTCAGTTGATTCAGCTGCATATTAAATTTGCTAAGGATGGGACTGCTACCCAATAATCAAAGACACAAAGTCAAATTGCCCGTGTCTCTACAAAGTTGTAAAGGACTGCAACACACATTCAAATGAAATCCCTAATTAAGCACTTAATAGGGTCTTGCTTCTGTTGTTGTTGTTGCTCGGGTAGAGATAACAGTTGTTTTCAGGTAGGGGAGAGGGCTGGCATCTTACAAGGTAATTCTGACACGTCGTTTTGCCTTTCAAATAATGTTTATTGCTTATCCCTCTAACCCATATCCCCTTATTTTTATATATATATATAATTTTTTTTTATTACCTCTGTAGAGGCACTTAGCTAGAATTTTTGCATTTGCTTTTGGTGCTTGGTTGGGGGAGAAGAGTTGCCTCTCTTGGATTCATGATATTAAAAACTGAAGCAGAAAGTGCTCATTGAAACCTTTGTACCCTAAGGTGAAGTTTAAGGTGCAAAGGAAATATATATTTGAGTGGTTAAAATATATTTTTTTAGGGGGTGGGGAGGGTATTTTTATTATTATAATGTTGATACAAAATTTACTTTGTAAGTGAAAAATAATGTTGGTTTTTTAAAACTGTTTATAAGAGCAGGCAATAAATGGAAAAATAATTTTAAAATCCAGAAATATAACAATTGTTTCTCAGTTATATATTGTATGCTTTATTTATATGTACAGTATGCTATATATATATATATATATATATATATATATATATATAGTTGATGATTGTAGTTGAGGGCTACTTGAAAGGTGTAGGGGAGGGTGTTACTCCATTCCCTGGATTGCTCCACTTTACCCTTGATCCTTACATTATAATACTAAATGTTAAGCAAGGGGGTATAAAGTACCATTTTTTTTTTTTTTGAGTCTTTGGTATGACTCGACCTGAAATTGAACCCCATGCTTTATTTGTTTGTATGCATACATGTGTGTGTGTGTGTGTGTGTGTGTGTATATATATATATATATATATATATATATATATATGCATAATGCTGAGTGTTAAGCAAGGAGGCATCAAGCATCATTATTAATTTATTTTTTTAAATTTTTTTTTTGAGGCCTATGGGTCTGTGTGTGTTTGTGTGTGTATATATATATATATATATATATATATATATATATATATATGTGTGTGTGTGTCTATGTGTGTGTCTATATATGTATGTGTGTGTGTGTGTGTCTATATATATGTGTGTGTGTTTATATATATATGTGTATGTGTCTATATATATATATATATATATGTGTGTGTGTGTTTATATATATATATATATATATATGTGTGTGTCTATATATATATATATATATATATACACACACACACTGTATTTGAAAGAATTCGACTGATAGAAGAGAATTTTGCAAATAGCTAATTCTGTCACGTGATATATATTGATGTACACAGACTCGTGTTATCTTCGTTTTTATACTCTCATTTTTTTTCTACACAAAGAATTACCATAATCATACATTGTTGTACCCAGACTCATGTCAACATTTTATAGTTACAATATTTCAGAATCAGAATGATCTTGACCCGAGGATTGAATCAAACACTTAGTTTAAAATTCCCAAAAGCTTACTGACAACAACTGACTCACTGAAACACTGTGACAATTACAGCCCAAGACAATCACCCTAATTCAAGGACATTATTCAATAATAATTCTATCTAATTTTATAAACCTTTGTTGCGTACATTTTACATTCAATTGTCTTGGCATCTTTTTGTCTCTCTTTCTCTTTCTCTCTTCTATTTGTTTATATAACCTGCTTAGTGTCAGAACAGGTTCTCTGTTATCTGTGGCATCAGTGTCCCAAGACTTTAGACACTCTCTGATCTGTTTATTGAGTTCCCACTTATCACTGACAATCGGCTTGAAGATCGATTTTGTTTCGAACATGTACTGTTTTGTTATTGTGCCGGCCAATGTAAGCAGTGACCAACTGCTCAAAGATCTCTCAACATGGTATTAGTCAAAGTAAAATCACAACGTTGAGCTGGTCTCATGTTTCAAGTTCAACACTTTTGAGTTCAGAGCAGGTTCGGATTATTTTAAAATAAAAGGCTTAATTATCTCTATGGTCCTTGTAACACAGTTTTTTTTTTTTGAATGGCAACTGTATAGAGAATTGTAGGAAGAATTTTGGAATGAATCATAAAAAAAAGTTTTTTTTTCTTTTTTTTTTTTTTTTTTATCTCATGGATATGTGGGATTTGTATATACACTAGCCTTTTATATACTAGGCAGGATTTATCTGATAAAAATGTCAAAACTTTCACTCAATTCTATATATATTGCCCAGTCAGCTGGTGCTGTAGAATACACCAACTACATCTCTGCGGAGGGGTACACCCCACCACACGAGTGTCCTAGATATGACGCTAAACAATCTGATGGTGAGGCTCCAGTAATACTGGAGCTTTGGAGAATGCAGAGTACTCCTTCATTGCCATCGCTCCTTGGTAGCTCCTGATAGGGCCCTATGGGCCAAATAGAACTAAATTGTGTCCTTATGAATTGTTTGAAATACAATTGTTTTGACATTTAAACTACGCACTTATGCTAAACTGAATTGTTTGAAATGGAACTGTTTTTGACTTTGAAACTGTACTTACGCTAAACTGAATCGTTTGACATTTAACTGTGTGGGGACAAAAACCGTACTTATACTAAACTGAATTGTTTGAATAAGAACTGTTTGACTAAACTGAATAGCTTGAAATAGATATGTTTTTCACAATCAAACTGTGTACTTATGCTAAACTGAATGGTTTGAAATAGAACTGATTATTTGTATAAAAATGGATTTGGCTTTGAATAACCTAGAAAATTTGATATGCCACAAAACCCAAACAAACTAGCAATTCTCTATATAGTGACAGAGCAAATACGGAAAGTATGCATTGAAATTTATTGCAGATTATTTTGCTATAGAAATCTACTTGTAATTTTTAGATTATAAAAATTCATTGGAGATAATTCTAATATTTGATGTTTAAGTAATGCTTGATTAGGATTTATTATTGCAAATACTAAAAGAATTTATAGAAATTCAATTAATTTTACTCTAGAAATACATTTCAGGTAGTTTTAATATTTGTTGTTTTTATTGACAGGATTTCTTTAACATGTAAATCAAAACTCTCATTTCCACTTTAGAAATGGGGATTATTTTACTCTACAACAAGCATTCAGGGTGAATTTGTAGGGAACGAATAAATAAATAAAAAATTAAATTTAAAAAATAAATAAATAGATAAAAAGAAAACTATGAAATTTGAAGAAACTCCCCGAAGTCTCTAACAGAAAAGGAGATGACACATGCATAAAAGAAAAAATGGCATTCCTCTTGAAAAAGGAGACCATATTATCTTTCTCTTTCAGGCAGTGTCCGTCAAACCAACAACACCATTTTGCTGTCTGGTGTTTTGGGCACCATGCCTACGTCTTGGGACGTAGCGTCGGTTAGTCCCTTCACCCAGTAAATAAAGGAAAGTATAGAAGAAATGTTTCCGTCTCTTATCTATTTCTATCTTTTCTTTTTGTATATTTCTTTTGGGACTTTCTTTGGGCAAGGCATTGCACTGGCCAGTCAACATGGGGTAAATAATATAACCAAAATATGGAGTCAGATATTTACAGCAACACAGCCTTGCCCTTAGCCCCTGACCTTCAAAAGCCTTCACACCCCACAAATTTCACTCTAGAAAATTCATTTGGAGTTATTTTTATTTTACACATTGTGAATTTTACTACAGATTATAAATTGGAGGTGGTTTTTAATATTATAGAAATACACTCAGAATGATTTTGCTCTACAGAAATGTTCTGTGTGATTTTTTTTTTTTTTTTTTTTTTTTTTTTTACTATTGAAATGAATTGGAGGATGATTTATTATTTGTAATATTATTATATTATGTAATACATAGAAATGAAGAATAGGATGATTTTTACTACAGAAAAAGCTTTGGAGGGAATTTTTACTATAGAAATGCAATGATGAAGGATTTTTACTATAGAAAAAGCATCGGTGGGGGGTTACTCTTGAATTCATTGGAGAGGATTTTTAGTATAGAAAATGCTTTGGGAATGATTTTTAATGTAGAAAATGCATTCAGAAATGATTTTAACTGTAGAAAAACATGGTGGGGGTATTATAGAAATGTATTGGGGATTATTTAACTCTAAAAAATATGTTGGAAGTGATTTTTACTATAGAAATGCATTGAGGAGGATGATTTTTGTACTAACTGTTTATGTAACCTTTGTAATAGCGGGTAGGACTTAAAACAAATATGTCAAAACTTTTATTAATGGCCCCTTCATTTAAATTTTTCTATTTTTTAAGCTTGGGGCATTTGCTTTCTTTTTTATACTTAAGTCATTTTTTTTTTTCTCTTTGAAAACTTAATGATGCATATGTTAAAAGGATGGAAAGTTTTAAAAAAAGAAAATAAGAGAGAAAGAAAAGTTTAGTCCTCATTGAAAGGAAGGAAAAATGTCAAAATAAAATTGGTGCTTGTTTTCAGGGTTGCAAGGGGCGGGATGGGGATAGAGCCAGTCTCTGTTGGTCCTGATTGTTGTTGCAATCTAAATGACATCTGATATACCAGGAGGTTTTTAGTGAATTGTGTCGACTTAGCTGGCATTATTTAGAGCTTCTGGATTTTCTGTAAAGGAAGGAAAAAGAAATAAAAAATAAAATAAAAATGGTGATTCATTGCTGGTGATTCTGTCTGTTTCTTTCTTTCCCAAATTTCTCAGTTTTTTTTTTTATTTTTTTTAAAGACATTTCTCTTCCTCCTAGACTTTATTGGTATTGTTCTCTTTTTCTTTTTCTCTCTTTCCTTCTCTTTTCTTTTTCTCCTTTTCTTTCCTTCCTTCTCTTTTCTTTTTCTCCTTTTCTTTCCTTCCTTCTCTTTTCTTTTTTTCCTTTTCTTTCCTCCCTTCTCTTTTCTTTTTCTCCTTTTCTTTCCTTCCTTCTCTTTTCTTTTTGGTGTGATAGTATCTGTTAAAGTTTTTTTAGAACTGTTCAATCACTTAGTAAGGATTATTATTATTATTTACTTAAAAGCATATGACTGTAAAATTATTTGTATTAAGAATAGTTACTTGAAGCTCTAATTGTTTACTAAGGATTATTATTATTATTAGTTACTTGAAAGCATATAACTGTAAATTATTTGTATTAAGAATAGTTACTTGAAGCTCTAATTGTTTACTAAGGATTATTATTATTATTAGTTACTTGAAAGCATATAACTGTAAATTATTTGTATTAAGAATAGTTACTTGAAGCTCTAATTGTTTACTAAGGATTATTATTATTATTAGTTACTTGAAAGCATATAACTGTAAATTATTTGTATTAACAATAGTTACTTGAAGCTCTAATTGTTTACTAAGGATTATTATTATTATTAGTTACTTGAAAGCATATAACTGTAAATTATTTGTATTAAGAATAGTTACTTGAAGCTCTAATTGTTTACTAAGGATTATTATTATTAGTTATTTGAAATGATGCTGCTATATGCAAATGATTTATATTCAAGATAATTATTAGTGTT
Organism: Sepioteuthis lessoniana; assembly: GCA_963585895.1. Classification (NCBI taxonomy): domain Eukaryota; kingdom Metazoa; phylum Mollusca; class Cephalopoda; order Myopsida; family Loliginidae; genus Sepioteuthis; species Sepioteuthis lessoniana. The sequence continues at coordinate 40,127,596 of OY757947.1, read as the reverse complement.
AGATAGGAATACTTGAAACTTAATTTATTGCTGTAGAGTTCAGAAACTCTACAGCAATGAATGAATCTCAATGTGAACACCTAACTATATCCGTTCTTATTTGATAATGTATATTAGTTTTTAAAAAATTACTTAATTATAAAAGAAAAAAAATTGTTTGGGGCTTATTTATTTATGGGCAGTAGTGTCATTGTTAAAAATATCTCCTTTGTATTGTTTGCCAATGGCTCAGGAGACCTAGGTTCAATCCCAGGTCGAGTCATACCATAGACTCAGAAAATGGTACTTGATGCCACCTTGCTTAACACTCAGCATTATAAGGTATGGATCAAGGGTAAAGTGGAGCAATCCAGGGAAAGGAGTAGTGCTCTCCCCTAAACCTTGGTGTAGTAGCCATCAATAAGGGGGCCTTCAGTCACCCTTTGGTATGACGCGACCTGGATTGGTGAACACTCTACCCACCAGACCAAGGAGCCGTTTTTTTTTTTAATAAATAGTACTTAATGATATCCATTTTAATTTTACAATGTTCAGTATGAATATTACAATCCTGGTATCTTTTGATCTAGAAGAAAATTAACTTTTTACTTATTTACTTGTGAATGTCTGCTTATTTATTGGCGATATTGTATATTCAAAAAAGAAAAATACTCCTTATATGAAATGAGGCAAAGAAATTTTTTTTTTTTTAATTAGCAATTAGCAAGGTACTAAAAAGTGGAAGAAAGAAAAGATATTTAGAAAAAAAAAAAGAAATAAAAGAATAAGAATTATGATAGTCATTCATAGAGTCTTCCCCAGTGACATGACTGTCAACTGTAGACTTCCGTATTCATCAGTGATCACTCTATATATGATGAGGTGATGCCTGGTCGAACCTGATGGCTGTATTTTCTACAAATTTGTATTAATTCTTGTGTGTAAAGCTTGTCTGATCGGTGAGACCACTGCCATTACAGATAGCACTGATCCATAATAGGTTTGCTATTAAGTTAACTTGATTGAAAAAGTGACTGACTTCAGTACTTTTTACAAAGATTGTAGAATTTTGTTTCTTTCTATCTGGCAAGTGGCTTTATTTATTTATTTATTTATTTTTTTTTGTTTGTTTCCACCCTCACCCCCTTTTCGTTTTATTAATTGACTTTTCTTTCTTGGATTATTTCTATGCACAACCTCTCTCTTTTTACTTTCCTTTCCTTCTCTCTCTCTTTTTACTCCCCTTTCCTTCTCTCTCTTTTTACTTTCCTTTCCTTCTCTCTCTCTTTTTACTTTCCTTTCCTTCTCTCTCTCTTTTTACTTTCCTTTCCTTCTCTCTTTCTTTTTACTTTCCTTTCCTTCTCTCTCTCTTTTTACTTTCCTTTCCTTCTCTCTCTCTCTCTTTTTACTCCCCTTTCCTTCTCTCTCTTTTTACTTTCCTTTCCTTCTCTCTCTCTTTTTACTTTCCTTTCCTTCTCTCTTTCTTTTTACTTTCTTTTCCTTCTCTCTCTCTCTCTTTACTTTCCTTTCCTTCTCTCTTTCTTTTTACTTTCCTTTTCTCCTCTATCTCTTTTACTCTCTCTCTCTTTTACTCTCTCTCTCTCTTTTACTCTCCTTCTCCCTCTCTCTCTCTTTTTACTCTCCTCTCTCTTTTTACTCTCCCTCTCTACACTCTCCTCTCTCTCTCTCGCTCTTTACTCTCCTTCTCTCTGTCTCTCTCTTTCTTACTGACCTTCCTTCTCTCTTTTCTCTGTATTATTCACCTTCTGCCTCTCTCTCTTTCTATTTTTTTCCTTTACTCACCTACTTTCTGTCTCTATCTCTTTTTACTCATCTTCTCTCTCTCTCTCTCTAACCTTACCTTTTCTGTCTCTCTCCACCTTGCACTCTCCTTTTATTCTCTCTCTCTCTTTCTCTCTTTCATTGATTTTCCCAACCTCTCTCTCCTCCCTAATTAGTGAAATTTTAATTATGAATCTGATTTCAAAATTCCTCATCAATTTTCTTAATGATTTTTCTTGATCTCTCATCAACCGTTTCTGAAACATTTCACCGCAATTTCTGTTTCTCCAAATTCCCATTAATTTTTTAGTTTTGATTTTCTTTTGATTTTAATATCTTTTCACTCTTATATTCTTACAAATCAGCTGCTAAATTCTTGTTTCACGACTTGATTCCTCAAACACCTTTCAAAAATCCTGAAAACATTTTTTTTTACCATCTGTCATATTCTGATCACACGCAAAAAAATAAATTGGAAATTTTATCCTTTCCAATCGGCTGGGGCTGTAGAATACACCGACTGCACCTCTGCAGAGGAGTACCCCCACCAACGAGTGTCCTAGATATGACACTAAACAATCTGATGGTGAGGTTCCAGTAATGCTGGAGCTTTAGGGAATGCGGAGTACCCCTCTATTGCCATCACTCTCAGGTCCACTTTGGCCCAGAGTGGTAGCACCTGATAAGGGTCCTATCTATGGGTTAAAGAGAACTAAACCATGCTTCTTTCACTATTTTGATTTTTGCATCTAAACTGCGTGCTTATGCTAAACTGAATTATTTGTTTTTTGACATTGAAACTGTATTTACACTAAACTGAATTGTTTAACATAGAACTGTTTTGACGTTTGGCTGTGTGGGAGCAGAATCTGTACCTACAAGGGTTGATATGCCATAAAACCCAACAAACTTGGGGGTTTTATGTCAGGTTTTGGGCATCTTTTTGAGATATATATATATTGTCCTGTAGTTTTTTTATTTTCAGTTTTTCTCAATGTAGTCTCTTCAGGTTTCCAGGACTCTTCTCAGTATCCTTGCCGATTTTAGTCGTGTTGTGTTTTGGATGATTTCACTTCTTTCTCTAAACTCTAGTTCATTCAACCTCTGTGCTAAGGGCCCTAACTACAAATGTTATCACAGTCACCTTCATGTTCCAGTTCTCTGGCAAGGTCCTGGTATTTAACCAGCTTTTTACCACCTTTCACACTCAATCTGTGTTGTGCTGGTACAAAAAAATCCAGTTATAGCTATTATTATTATTTGCCCAATTTGCTGGAGCTCTAGAATACACCAACTGCTTCTCTGCAGCGAGTGTCCTGGATATGACTCTAAACTATCTGATGGTGAGGTTCCAGTAATGCTGGCGCTTTGGGGAATACAGAATACCCCTTTATGGCCATTACTCCAAGGTCCACTCTGACCCAGAGTTGTAGCACCTGATAGGGTCCTATCTATCAGTCAAATAGAACTAAACTGAATTGTTTGAAATGGAACTGTTTTGACATTTAAACCGTGTACTGATACTAAACTTAAATGTTTGAACTGGAACTGTTTTTGTATGCTAAACTGAATTGTTTGAAATAGAACTGTTTTGACATTTAACTGAGTGTAAACAAAAAACTATACTTAATCCAACCTGAATTGTTTGAAATTAAACTGTTTATATGTATAAAAATGGATTGGGCTTTAGATAACCTACAAAGGTTGATATGCCACCAAACTAAATATTATTTTTTAACACCAGTTTTAACTGTTCTGAGTTACAGCAAGTTTCCTTGGATCTTTAGTACTCGTCTCCGTATTCTAGCTGATCTTGAAAGTGCTGTGGTCTGGATGGTTTTAGTTCCTCCTCTGAATTCCATTCCCCACTGTCTCCAGGCCTTTGAACCATCCTTAGAATACACTGATTGTATTACCTGTGGAAGGGAAAGACCTCCCCCAAAAAAGAGTGTCCTGGATATAGCACTAAACTACATCTGATAGTGGGTTCCTGTTCTTAATATTTGAGGAATGTAAAGTACCCCTTCATTACTATTACTCCCATGTCCACTATGAGTCAAATTTGTTTAAGAAATTATTCTTATTTGGTAGGAATATTATATACATATAATTGTTAATTACCATAAATGACTGTGTATAATATGCACCCCTAACAGAATTCTAGAAAAACCTTTTGTGTATAATACTGATTTTTTTAGAATTTGTAACAGCTAAATTTAACCTAGATTTATCAATTGTGCAGCTTTTTATGTTTATACTTACTAGAAATAAGAATTAGTTTATATTGTCTTAAAACACAAAATTTACTCAGTATTTAGAGCAAACACACGGACATGTTCATGCAAAAATACAACAAACTTGAGACAAAAATAAGTTCTCATTAAAACCTTGGCTCATTGGGCTAGTTGGTAGAGTGTTTGCCAATGGTCTGGGAGACCTGGGTTCAATTCCAGGTCGCGTCATACCAAAAACTCGAAAAATGGTACTTGATGCCTCCTTGCTTAACACTCAGCAATATAAGGTACATATCAAGGGTAAAGTGGAGCAATTCAGGGAAAGGAGTAGTGCCCTCCCCTACATCTTGGTGTAGTAGCTATTGAAAAAGAAGCCTTCTGGCCACCCTCGACTATGGTCACCAGCAACAACAAGAAAAAAGAATTTAAAACCAACACACATTCCAGTGGATATTTCTCCATGACGGCGTCAACCACATTAGTTTAGACTATAGATATATAACTTACTTTTTGGTCATTCTGTCCCAAATATGGTAAAGCAAGGGTGCAGATAAGAAAGTTAATTGTAAAGTTCTGGTGTATGATACGCACCCCTAAATTGGTGGTGGTGGGGGGTATCCTCATGGTGTAATGGTTAAAGCGCTGGACTGTGGAATCATAGTAAGCAAGTTTGAACTCCAATCGTGCTATTACGTTCACTTTCGGACGAGTACCCTTGGGAAAGGTATGAACCACCTTATCCTCTCAGCTATGGGTTAAATAGCATCACTGCTGTTCTTCTTGAAGGATAGCCTTGGCATTAGATAACCCATCAATGTTGATATGCCATTAAACAAAGAGGTGCCTGTGGTGTAATGGTTATCGTCGCAAGAAATGGACATGACGACACGAGTTCAAATCCTGGACGAGATTGATTGCATTTCACATAGCACTAATACCTTTGGGAAAGGTATGAATCCAATTATTCTCCCTCCAGCTATGGGTAAATAGTAGGACAGACTAGGTTCTTCAGCCTTGGTTAGGCAACTAGTCTAGGAGAAGGAATACTCTGAATTCAAACCTGTTAAACTCCGCTTAAAAACTGACCTTGTGTCATATCCTGCCCGAGTGGAGGGGTTGGGTAAATATGATTAAACAAAGAAACCGAACCAAGCCTAAATTTTGGGCTGAAAAATCTGGAAAAATAATCAATCTTATTCAGAACTAAATGATTATGGTATCTGTATTAAAAAATAATGAATCTCGTGAGCTGTGATTTAACAGATTAAAAAAAATAACAACTAAAATTACAAGATTTTGAGAATACTCCTGAATACTTGTTTAGAAAATGACTGAAGTTTCATATATCATTTACTATTCCTTTTCTTTTTTTTATACTGTAGCTCAATATAAGGCATTTTCTATTGGCTACTCATTAAAAAAAATGGTTATGTATTTTTTTTTTTTTTTTTAATGAAAATTTTCTTACAGTTTAAGTGAAAATATTTTATCTGAAGCAATAATGAATGCTATGTAATAATTTTACTTTATCATCTCCCTTGCAAATCATTGCTACCTGTGATTACTTATAGTTTTTATTGACATAAGAACTAGTATAAAAGCACTTCTAGGTGGCTCTACTGGGCTGTATAATTGTATAAATGTTGTTTTGCAAACTATCATAAAGCCTGTGGTTTCTTTGTTTAATGGTATATAAACCTTTGTGGATTATTTAATGCTAAAGCCATCCTTGTAGAACAGCAGTCAATACTATTTTACCCATAGATGGGAGGGAGGATAATGGGGTTCTTTTCACAAAGATATTAGTCTGAAAGTGAATGCATTAAGACAACTAGAGTTCAAACTCACTATGTTTTTACAGTCCAGCCCATTAGCCACTCCCCCTGCCTGATAACTAAGACCGAGTGCTTTGTTTTCATGTTATTGTACAATGACACACAATTGATGGTTAAACGATCATGTTTTTTTTTTTTTTGTTTTTTTTTTTTGTTTGTTTGTTTGTTTGATTAACTCATTTGAACATGTTCTCTATTTTGAAGATTTTCTGAAAATAATTCGCCCACTCTCATCAAAATTCCTCTGAATTTTGTCACCGAAAAATATTGACCTTTTAGGATCTTCATAATAGAAAAGATAAAACTAGTAAATTCTTTTTATGTGGATTTCTCTTTTTACGACAAATAATGTTTGTGACAAGAAATTCGACATAAACTTTTTAACGGAAAAAAAAGTGACTGATTTGGTGTCTTACTAAGATATTATTCACATTTAATTAATTGTTACTCCTTAAGTGTATAGGTAACTCTTCAAGTTAGAGATAGAAAATAATTATTTAGCATTCTTTATTATTTCAGATAAAATATTTTATAGACTTTTTTCTTTCTTTTTTTTCTTTTTTTTTTTTCTTTTTTTCTTTTTTTTTTCTTTCCCAAAGCAAGATAATTTTTCATCTGAAGTTATAATGAATGCTATGTAATAATTTTACGTAATAATCTCCCTTGCAAATCATAGCCACCTGTGTTTACTTATAGTTTTGTTTTTTTTTTTGTTTTTTTATTGACATATGAACTAGTTTCATTTTAAGAAGTAAAAATTCAAATTATTTTCCCTGAATATGGTTTAGAATATTTTAAGGGAACATTTCCTGAAGGTTCGGCTGAAGGCGAGTGAAAAATTGTCGTCCTGCAAAAGGGTTAAGAATTAGTTAGAATATGAGATTAGGTAAAAAAAAAAAAAAAAAAAGAAAGATGTCTTCATTCTTGGACAAATTTTAAGCAGCTTTAGAGCAAAGATATTCTGCAGATGGCCTTGTCAGCGCCTAATTTTTCTGTTTGTTGTAAAACTATACAACATTTGCTATTGACGAGATTATAGTGGGCACATTATTGAATTGTCACGTGTATACACGCTTTAGGGCTAACCAATTTTGCTATAACTGTTTTACGTGTTCAACTCAAACTTGACACTTTTGTTTTTGTTTAATTCTACTGTCTACTTCTGCATCTTGTTTATTGTTTCATGGTTATTCTTTTGTTGTTTTTGTTTGTTTATTTGTTTGTATGATTGCTTTTTTAAAATTAGATCTTGTATTATTTTTCCTATATATGGTTCTATTTCAAATATATAGTTGTCTAACATCAAGTCTAACATTTATTGGGATTTGGAAGACACTGATTTCATTCTCTGTGGATTGGTAAAGACCCTCTACCAAAAAAGTCTGAGGTGAGGCTTCAATTCTTGAGGCTGTCGAGTTAGACCTTCATTAACAATGCTCCCAAAAGGTTCACTGTTAGTTGATATATTTGGAGATTTTTTGTCTTTAACAGGAATACTTGAAACTTTGTCTCTGTGCAAACAAATTATAATAATTATAATAATCCTTTACTCCATCTTTACACAAGGTCTAGGGTGTAGGGAAAGTAATAGCTGTATGAATTTTATATATTTGGGTTTTTTTTTTCTGCCTCTTTGGGGTGATATTTTTCTGTCACATTGATTATACTTTTTTAAGGAGATGAGCAGTTTCACAAAGTGCTTCTTTTTTTTTTCTTTCTTTCTTTCATATTGGCTAGAACTGCTAAGTACCATATTAATGAAGATTGATATGCCATTAAAAACTAAGAAAGCAAACCAACGTTCTGCTTCAGAGAACCATGGGTCTATATACCAAGCACTATACGAAACATCTCTTAACCAAATAGAAATTATATAGCTACTCTGTACTATTTTCTGATTAAGTAGGCTCGTATTTATTATTTTTGTTTTAAACACAAATTCTGTTGAGTATTTAATAAAAGTGTTTAAAGATGAAGCTTTGTCCATCATTATTAATCGTAATTTTGATAATCATCATCTTTCATCTTCCTATATTTAGCTCGGCTGTCTCCTATGGTGTAGTGGCAATTATACTCAACTACGACATCATAGGAAGCTAGTTCAGACTCCAGTTTCACTATTACAGTGTAACCCGGATATAAGAGATTTTCTCTGGTCCCAAATTAGAGTCTCTGTTAATGTATATAACCAATAGACCAAACCCGGATATAAGAGACTTCTTCTCCCGTCCCGACAACTCTCCTATATCCAGATTACACTGTAATACCCCTGAGAAAGGCATGAACCCTCTTATTCCCCGAGCTATGGATTAAATAGTACCACTGGTGTTTGTTTACAAAGATGGCTTTGTCATTAAATAACCAAAGGTTGATATGCCGTTAAGCAAACTAAAGGCTCATTGCTGTTTAACTTTGGTGATCTGTCGCCTTCGGTGAGTTGCATGGTCTGAATTTAGCACGTGCTGTATCAAGACGAAAACAATGTTTGCCTGTCTGTTTATTTAGTGCTGCCTTTTTTTTTCTTTTTTTTTTTTCTTTTTTTTTTCTTTTGTCTATTTTCAGGTATCGAATTGGTTTGGAAATAAACGAATTCGGTATAAAAAAAACATCGGCAAAGCGCAGGAAGAAGCAAATTTATACGCGGCGAAAACAGCAGCAGCGGCTGCAGCGCAACAGGCAGTATCTGGTCATGATGCAGGTGCAGCACCTGGTGAGTGTCAAACAAATTACATTTCTCCTCGTCTCCTCCACCACTCCAGGATTTTATTTTGTTATCATGTCTCCCCACCCCACCCCCCACCCCGTCATCACGGCTGCAGGGAGGAAAGAACTCATCAATCTTTTTTACATTTATCTATGTTCATCCAATCCAGATAGAAAAATAGCTTTTATTTTTCTGTCAAGGTTGACAATAGAAGTAACAGCTTTTTACTATTGGCCTAATGAGTAGTGTGTTCACCAATGGTCCAGGAAACCAAGTTTCAATCCCAGGTCGAGTCATACCAAAGACTCAGAAAATGGTACTTGATGCCACCTTGCTTAACACAGCATTATAAGGTAAGGATCGAGGGTAAAGTCCAGGGATTAAGTCATCCCCTCCCCTACACAATGGTGTAGAAGCTATTGAAAAGGGAGCCTTTGGGTCACCCTCGACTATGGTTGCTAAATTTACTTACTGCCTAAGCTATCATGGTAATTATGCGGACAGGCCAAGCCCGTGTCTTCACACTTCCACTCAGAGCTTAAAATACTTCGACTGTATACTCTACAGAGGGGCAAGACCCCTAACAAAAAAGGTATCATGGATATGCCATTAAATTGCATGTGGTGGTGAGGATCCAGTTCTGGATCTGTGAGAATTATCATATTTACCCAACCCCTCCGCTCACACAGAATATGACAAAGGTCAATTCTTAAACGGAGTTTAACAGGGTTGAATTCAGAGTTTTCCTTCTCCTAGACTAGTTGCCTCACCAAGGCTGAAGAACGCAGTCTATCCTACTATTTACCCATAGCTGGAGGGAGAATAATTGTATTCATACCTTTCCCAAGGGTATTAGTGCTATGTGAAATGCAATTAGTCTCGTCCAGGATTTGAACTCGTGTCGCCGTGTCCATTTCCTACGACGATAACAATTACACCATGGGCACCTCCACTGTGAGAATTATAGAGTACCTTTTTATTGTCATTATATCCAGATCTCCTCTTACAAAGTGTGGTCGTACCTGTTCAGATATCCTCTATGCATCAAATGGGTTTAAAAATTATTCATATTGGATAAGAATACTTAATGCTATATAAACATGTTCAAACTAATTAATTTATCATCCGTCCCACCACCGCACGAATATGGCACAAGGCTTTTTTAAGGTGGGTCCAGTCGCAAGGCAAAAAGCCCACTCGCACCCGGCATTGCCAAAAATACCTACGGCCATGTCAGCATTCCCCTTATTAGGGGCGCCGGGTAATAAACCCAATCCCCGAAATGGGGTAAAGCCTGGCAGGATGGCCCCCGGAGGCCGAAGGAAATAACCAGTGCCGAGGCACACCCGGCCAGATCCGTGCCAAGATCAAACACATCTGGCCAAAGTGGGACCCAACCACTGGAGACCAATACTTAAAAGTATGATCATGTTCAAACTAATGATTCATTTTAATGTTAGATAGGAATACTTGAAACTTTAACCGTATGCAAATTTTTGGTGTTAGGTAGGAATACTTGAAACCATTTAACTGTTTGCAAATTATTTATATTAAGAATAGTTAAAGCTTTAATTGTTTACTTAGTATTAGTTACTTGAAATTATGATTGCTTGCAAATTATTGGCGTTAGATAGGAATACATGAAACCGTTCGAACAAATATTATTATTAAATTTTTTTTTTTTTTTTTTCCTGCCATATGGAGATGCTGGCATCATCCCTGCCCAGGAGTAAAGCTCCCCCAATGAGTGTCCTGGTATATGACTCTAAACAATATGATGGTGAGGTTCCAGTGATGCTGGAGCTTTGATGAATGCAGAGTACTCCTTCATTGCCATCACTCCCAGGTCCACTCTGGCCTGGAGTGGTAGCACCAGATAGGGTCCTATCTATGGGTCAAACTGAACTAAACTGTATTCTTATACTAAACTGAATTGTTTGAAATTAAATTGTTTATATGTCTAAAAATGGATTTGGCATTAAATAACCTACAATGGTTGATATGCCATAAAACCTAACCAAACCAAATCATATATATTTAATATATATGTATAAAGAGGATTTGGCATTAAATAAACTAGAATGGTTGATATGCCATAAAACCTAACCAAACCAAATCATGTATATTTAATATATATGTATAAAGAGGATTTAGCATTAAATAACCTACAATGGTTGATATGCCATTAAACCCAACCAAAGAAAATCCTATATATTTTACATATATGTATAAAGAGGATTTGGCATTAAATAAACTAGAATGGTTGATGTGCCATAAAACCCAACCAAACCATATATATTTAATATATATGTATAAAGAAGACTTGGCATTAAATAACCTACAATGGTTGATATGCCATAAAACCCAACCAACCAACCATCCAAATAAATAAGCACACCATGAATAAATATTTGAAGATATGAAGACCTTGAAACATAAAAACGTTCATCAAAGTGACTTGATTTGGCATTAAATAACCCGAAAAGAGTTAACATGCCATAAAACAAAACAAAAAACCAGTCAACCAATCAAATTTTAAGTGAAGTACCACAGGTTTGAATTTTGGTTCTCCTAGATTGGTTGCCTAACTAAAGTTCAACAACCTACCATTTTCCCATAACTGGTATCAGGGAAAAGGGATGGATTCATGTATTTCCAAAAGGCCCAAAGTGAAACAGACTTGTCCAGGATTTGAACTCTGATTGCCCGGCCCATTTTATTTTGAATATAATGGTTACACCGTGCACCGTGGAGGTGCATTTAGCCTCTCAGTAAACAGAATCAATGACAAGAGTTCAAACCCTGGATGAGGCTTTTTGCGTTTCACTTTGTGCTAGTGCCCTTAAGAAAGACGTGAATTAATCTGTTCTCCCCCCCCCCGCAAGCTATGGGTAAATAGTAGGGCAGACTGATTTCTTTACCTTTGATTAGCAACCAATCTTGGAGAAGGAAAACTGAATTCAAACCAGCTGTATTCTCCTTAAAAATTGACTTTGTGTCACATTTGCCTATAGTGAAGGGGTGAAGTAAACAGACAAGAGTGGACCAAAAAAGTTTATATGATGATGTCATATCTGCTGTGGATGACTTTTTTGATCAGTGGGATCCAAGCAATGCAACACTGATGGAAGGTTCCCCCACCACTAGCGAGTGTCCTAGATATGACACAAAACAGTATGATGGTGAGATTCTAGTAATGCTGGAGGTTTGGTTAATGCGGAGTACCCCTTCATTGCCATTGCTCCCAGGTCCACTCTGGCTCTGAGTGGTAGCACCTGATAAAGGTCCTATCTATGGTTTAAATCAAACTAAACCTTTGTTTTTTGAGTTGACTGTTTTTTTTTTTTGGCATCTAAACTGCGTATTTATACTAAACTGAATTGTTTAAAATAGAACTGTTTTGAACTTTAAACTGCATACTTATCATAACCTGAATTATCTAAAATAAAACTGTTTTGACATTAACTCTGTGTATTGCCCAGTTAGCTAGTGCTGTAGAATACACCAACTGCTTCTCTGCAGAGGAGTAAGACCCTTCCCCCACCAACAAGTGTCCTGATTATGACATTAAACAATCTGATAGTGAGATTTCAGTGCGGCTGGAACTTTGGGAATGCGAAACACCCCTTCATTGTCATCACTTTCAGGTCCACTCCGGCCATGAATGGTAGCAACTGATAGGGCCCTATCTATGGGTTAAATCGAACTAACTGCATACTTGTTTGAAATGGAACTGTTTTGACATTGAAACTGTACTTATGTTAAACTGAATTGTTTGAAATGGAACTGTTTTTTTTACATTGAAACTGTATTTATACTAAACTGAATTGTTTAATAAAAAACTGTTTTGACATTTAACTGTGTGTAAGCAAAATCTATACTAATACTAAACTGAATTGATTGAATTAGAACTGTTTGAATAAACTGAATATCTTGGAATAGAAATATTTTTGACAATTAAACTGTGTACTCATGCTAAACTGAATTGTTTAAAATAGAACATATTATTTGTTTAAAAATGTATTTGGCATTGAATATGCTACAAAGGTTGATATGCCATAAAACCCAACCGACCATCTGATAGAAAGAGTGTGTTGACTGCAAAAGAGACTATTAAAAAAAAAAAAGAAATCCTCATTTAGTTACATTCCATGAGGGTACATTTGGTGAGCCTATAAAATTTTCATTTGACCCTCATATCCAGATACGTACACAAATTTTTATGCATAAGAGAGACAAAACAAAATAAAAATTCTTGAAATTTATTTTATTTGTATTTGTTTTATCATTCGAATAAAACAAAACAAAATAAAAATTCTTGAAATTTGTTTTATTTGTATTTGTTTTATCATTCGAACAAAACAAAATAAAAATTCTTGAAATTTGTTTTATTTGTATTTGTTTTATCATTCGAATAAAACAAAACAAAATAAAAATTCTTGAAATTTGTTTTATTTGTATTTGTTTTATCATTCGAATAAAACAAAACAAAATAAAAATTCTTGAAATTTGTTTTATTTGTATTTGTTTTATCATTCGAATAAAACAAAACAAAATAAAAATTCTTGAAATTTGTTTTATTTGTATTTGTTTTATCATTCGAATAAAACAAAACAAAATAAAAATTCTTGAAATTCGAATCTTTGTACCTTTTGTCAAAGATTGGAGAAAAATTATGATACAATTTTTTTTTTTTCTCCAAATAAAACGAGGGATATTTTGTTTTGAAGAGTTTTACATTTTTTTTTCAACAGTGTACTCATAACATTTGGTTTCTTTGTTCTAATGGCATATCAACTTTCATGGGTTGTTTAATGCCAAAACCACTCTTGTAGAAACGGGGGGGGGGTCATATTTTTTTCCCATGGGCATTAGTCTAAAGTTGAGTGCAATAGCACAACTGAAGTTTGAACTTGCTAACTAAGATGTAACCACAACATTTCAAGTACTCCCTCCCCACTTCCACTTTACCCGAGAGAGAGAGAGGGACATCTTCATACCCGTCAGGATTGATAAAAAAAACACCAATTTTAAAGTTTCCCAAATATCAAATTTTCTAATTAAGAGTTTATTTCCTTGCTTGTCTTAGTAGATATTTTCTTTGATTTATCTTGTTGGGTACAAGGCTATGGGAATAGTATAAGAATTTTTTTTTTTTTCTTTTTAATGTCTTGCTGCTTTTAAAGGGCTGAATTTTCTGCTTATCTTTCAGGCCTATCAGGGTATAATATGGTAGCTTCTCAAGCCCCCCTTGGGGGACAACAACAGAGCATTTATATGAATCTAAACGGTGATAGCTACCAAGGCAATGAGGCTTCAGTTGGAGCTAATGTCCAGTCTCAGGTAAGTCGTTAACACCAATTTACGAAGCTATCTGTTTGTTCTTTCGGTCACTTAATGTTACTACATTTTTTGTTACAGGATATCTTTTTTCTTTTCTTTTCTTTTTTCTTTTTGTCTTTTTTTTTTTTTCTTTTATAGCCCCCCTCCCTGAAACTTTGCGACTATTTTTTGTAATCAATTTAAACTAGATTATCCTTGTATCTTGAGAAAGATAGTTAGATAGCGGTGACTATCCACAGCACAATGGTTAACCCTTAGGGTCCTGAGCCTTCTCCACCAAACCAAACATGAGCTCTTGGCTGAAAAATAGCTGAAAATGTTAAATGTTGCAATCTGTCATTTAACGGCCTAATTGGCTGTATTTGTTGCTAGGCATTAGCGATGTGGAAATGGGGATTCTTTGGCTTGAATTCTGGCCACTAGTTAGATGTACTTCTCAGTAACACAAACACTAGGCTTTGACACAGATGCAAGGGCACATCTGACTGGCTGCTTTGTTGCTAGGCAATTGCGATGTGGAAATGGGGATTCCCCCCCACTCGGGTAAATGTCCTTTTAGGTTGTGGCACAAATACTGGACAATCAGGTTTTAAAGGCTAATAAGTTAATTTTACTGATAGTTGCTCATGTAAAATGAGTTTGATTCTCACTAAGCACCAAGCACTTTTTGGCATTGTGCCAGACTAAGTTAGAGTTATTCACTGAAGAGAAATTTTAAATTGACTTTGAATTTGCAACTATTTTTTGTAATCAATTTAAACTAGATTATCCTTGTATCTTGAGAAAGATAGTTAAATAGCGGTGACTATCCACAGCACAATGGTTAACCCTTAGGGTCCTGAGCCTTCTCTACCAAACCAAACATGCATGTATGCTCACGGGGCCCCCAGCACCCTGAGCTCTTGGTTGAAAAATAGCTGAAAATGTTAAATGTTGCAATCTGTTATTTAATGGCCTAATTGGCTGTATTATTGTCAGGCAATAGTGATGTGGAAATGGGGATTCCTAGGCTGGAATTCTGGACTGAAGAGAAATTTTAAATTGACTGTCATTTGTTTGTGTATATGTCCATTTTTTATATGGTGGATGATTTTTGTTAATAAATAAGACAAGAATCTTAATTTTTTTCAATAATTTCTTTAGTGGTTTTTGCGTGTGTACGTGTGTGTTTTACAAGGAATTTTAAATTTGGGTCCTTTTTTTTTATCTTCCACTTTCATTGTTAAGCATATAATTAATATTATTTTATACTATTATCTAATAATAGCTATAAAAAAACGTCTGTCAATTAGAAATTAAACTTAGAAATACAAATATATGAAATTATGTTTTTAAAGCTCAAATATCCAAGGAAAGGATTGCCCAGTTAGCTGGGGCTGTAGAATTTACCGACTGAATCTCTGCAGAGGGTTAAGAACCCCCACACACTCACTCAATGAATGTCCTAAATATGACACTAAACAATCTGATGGCAAGGTTCCAGTGATGCCGGAGCTTTAGAAAATGCGGTTTACCCCTTTTTACCATCGCTTCCAGGTTCACTCTGGTCTGGAGTGGTAGCACCTGAGAGGGTCCTATCTATGGGTCTAATAGAACTAAACTCTGTACTTATGCTAAACTGAATTGTTTGAAATAGAAATGTTTTGACATTTAACTGTATGTAAACAAAAAGCTATATTTATACTAAACTGAATTGTTTGAAATAGAACTGTTTGTATGTTTAAAAATGGATTTGTTATTACTTAGCTAAAATGGTTGATGTGTGCCATAAAACCAAACCTAACCAAACCAAGCAATGGAGTAATTAAAATAACGTGTGTGTGTGTGTATATATATATATATATATATATATATATATATATATATATACTTCAGGTAGCCCTTGAAGATGAAATTCCAAGTAGCAAGTAAAAGAAAGTTTGTGTCAACTATAATCGTATCATAAGTCATTAAAATACTCAGTCTTCCTTCTCCTAGACTGGTCGCCATCCCAAAGTTAAACAACTCAGTCTGCCCTCTTATTTTCCATAGCTGATAGCAGAAGTGATGGATTCATGCCTTTCCCTTGTATATGAGTGCAAAGTGAAATGTGAATATCTTCATCCAGGATTTGAACTCTGCTCCACAATTCCATTTCCCAAAACAATAACTATCTCACTAAACATACTTGATATATATATATATATATATATATATATATATACACACACACATTAAAATAAGTGGAAAAGTGGATAAATCAAATACTTACAATGGGTTTAGTAGTTATATTTTGTTCTTTAGTCTAGGAAGAACTATCCTTTTATACACTTTTCCACTTATTTTTATCACCTTGTCCAAAATCTACTATTTCTCCATATATATATATATATAGTCATCCACAGAAAGACTGTTTCATTCTATCAGAACTCTTCAGTGTGGCTAGACACGTAGGACACTTGAAACCAGGATCAAAACCCGTCCAACGTTACGTTAGACTATATATATATATATATATATATACATATATATACACACACACACACACACACACACACACACACACACACACACACACATGGTTTATTCAAAAAGTTCTTAAGATTTACCCCAAAGAGAAGAGCCATACTGCCACTTCTTAGAAAATAAGAAAAAAAATAATTCAGATTTTTCTAGTTTTATTAGAAGTTGTAATGTTTAGCCATAAAAAAAATGGTCAGCTATGCTTTGTTGGTGAGGCTGAGAACTTCTTTTAACAATACACACATATATATATATATATATATATATATATGTTTCTGTATCTATATATATATATATGTGTGTGTGTGTATATATATATATATATATATATATAAAGTAGAAGAAAATGTAATGAAGAGTTAAAAATTTCTAAAGATTTTTCTTTGAAATTTTTTTTTTTATAGTAGCTTTTTTAAATAAAATTTATAAAATAAAAAAAAATATTATGATTTAAAAAAAAAGATATATATAGTTTTTCTGCAACGTTGCATTTTGTTTTAGGATTATATCCAAAAATGCTTTTCTAACTTTTTCGGATAATATGTATATACTTTTGTGTATACTGTTGAAAATTGCAATTGGTAGTTAGTTTTAAAGAAAAAAAAAGTGCTTCATGCTTGAAAGCAGAGGAGTATAAAAACAAACAAAACTATCAGTAACTATTTTTTTATTTGGTGTCTCGAGTTTAGTACATTGAAAAACCGCAATCATCAGATGTAATGATAATTGTGGTTTTTCACTGTTGGAAACTCAAGTCAGAGAGTAAAAAAATTGTTAAAGAATGCTTTTTAGTTTATACAAACATGTGTGCAGATATGTTTTTTATACACACCTACAAGGCTACAATTTCTTTTAAGGTTAAGTATCTTAAAACCATTTATGACACACATACATATACATACATATATATATATATATATATATATATATATAGGCCATACCTCTAGTAAAATTCCTTAGTTCTGAAAATTCGGCTCCCATTAGTTTTTCTTTCTACTCTTTATATAAATGTAAATGACACGTCATTATGTTTGTCATTTCATTAATTGTTCCCCCAAAGGTGGATCCTGTTTGGTCCGAAAGCGGTTTAGAAAAATATGGCACCTTCTTAAATCGGTTCCATGCAGAAGTCAAACAACTTTTTACAAAGATTTGAATTGATTGACAGAAAGCATCTCTTCCGTTTAATGAAACATGTTCAAATGATGAAATGCTGCTTATATATATATATATATATATAATAGTGTTGGTTGACCTAAATCCCTTAGTGGATTTGTGTCGAACCAAGTGCAATATAATATGGAGAGTGCTCAATATCTCAAATAGAGCTATCATATAATAATAAATAGATACATATTAGATATATATATATATATTTAATTCATAAAATTTAGACTGCGACCCCAGGGTTTCATGGAGTTTTTTGCAAAGCGGCAATCATCAGGCAGGTAAGAAAATGAAATGTTTTGCAAAAAACTCCATGAACCCCAGGAGTCGCAGTCTAAATTCCATGAATTAGATATATATCTCTAATATATATTTATTTATTACTATTATTACAATATATTTATGTATATATGGAAGTAAATATTGGGGTAAAATCTGACATTATATTGATAAAATTTGATAACAAGGTAATCCAAGCAGTAGGAGAGATTTATTGAGAAACGAAGTCGACACTAAAGCATTTCAGTTCTAATGAATCATTATCAGGACTATGAGGGATGGTTTTAGTGATGTTAAATCAACGATGGATGTTTAAAAAATTATCTAATATCATCTCTCTCAGTCCTGATGATGGTTCATTAGAACCGAAATGCTTTAGTGTCGACTTTGCTTCTCAATAAATCTCTCCTTCTGTTTGGATTCCTTTATCAAATTTTTTTTTCTCATATGTATAACCTAATGAAGAGTCCCTTTAGTGTAGTGACTAACATGCCGCACTGCCACATCATATTAAGAAAGTTCAAACTCCAGTCATACTATTACACTGACTTTCAGACTAATAACCTTGGGAAAGGCATGAACCCTTTTATCCCCTAACTATGGCATAAATAGAACCACTAATCTCCTTCTACAGGAAGTTTGGTATGCCATTGCACAAAGCAACCAAACCTTAATATTAAGTTTTAGTAGTGTGTGTGTGTGTATATATATATATATATATATATATATATATATATATATATGTATAGGATAGCACAGACACAGTCCTTGGCACTAGATCAGTTTCTTGCCTATGCAATCATCAGTCCACATAATTAAAACTGTAGTTATGGTTGTATGCAAACATAACCCAACAAAAAAAATGGCACATCATAGCGAGATTGTTATTAGAGCACTGCATTTGCACTGAACATTCTTTTATCTTCCAAACTAATTAGAATGCTTCACCACAGTGGAAATGCAACCCTCTCTTCCCTCATGGGTAACTGTATACAGTAAAAACCCAATCGTTTCATAGGTCATCATGTAGTTTTGTTTAAAATAAAAAAGCATTTGAATTTAAATTCAAACCTAAAATTAATTTTCGTTTAAAGTTAGATTTCGGTTTTAATTTACCTAGTTTTCTATATACTAAAAATGAAAATTTTGTGCATTTGTTATGTTGTAATTACAGCTGAAATGTCTTTATATATATATATATATATATATATTCAAAGGTAATCCTACCCTCTATTTTGATCCCGACTTTTTAAATATTAAATTTATACCATCATAGACTAGTACATCTGCATTTTTTTCCCCGTCAACTCTTGAAGCATGCATTAATTCTCCATGCATCCTACTAATTCCTCCACCACAACCACTCCTCCATGAATAATGTTCCTTCTAACTAATTTAACCACAGTAGCAGTCATAGTGATAGTCAATATCGAAGATGTTGACAATAGCCTCTTCTTTAACTAGTTGGGATTTGCAAGAGAAAACACCACTCCCACCTCTTCCTCTTCCCACCCAGCATATCACCCACCCAGCCCCAAACTCCAAAGCTGATATATATTGCAAATCTATTCCGTGTGACATGATCTAATCTCTTTGGCACTGTCGCATTCACCCTGTACCTAGGTTACCTCCACACCCAACTTTACTTGACTCTCTTAGCTTTAACGCACCCGCCCAACCCCCCCTCATCCGTTGCTGCAGTTTCTTGATTAGTTTTGGCACCCTCTCTCTCTATCCCTCTCTCTCTTTCTTTTTCTCTCTCACCCTGCACTGTACTGCATTCTTCATTCTCTTCCATCCTGCCACGCCCTGCCTAGCCCATCCTTTCTGTCCAATACTTGCACTCCCCACCATCTTCCCACTTTCTAACAACACCCCCAGCACCCCCAAACCAAACCTGACTTCTTCCAACTACTGAACACCAGGCTCGTCTGGTGGTGACTGTGTCTGTCTTTAAAGTTGTGATGATTATTACCAATCACAAATTGGCTCCGCTGTTTGGAGCGAGCCACGGTTTTGCAGTCGAAGATCACTTACTTAATATTCCTTGCTTGCTTGCAAAAGAGAAGGAATTGTTTGTCTCAGACTGTGGCATATTGCTTACCATTGGGCGGCCAAAATTGAACTGCCTCTATTAACTGGAAATGTGAAATAGCTAAAGCAATATTCTCAAAGGTAGAGATATGTGTATTAAGTGTTAAATTTGCTTGCATAAAGTGTAGTAAATGTTTGTTAATGTATGCCAAACATCTGTTCTCTCTTTCTCTCCTTATATATCATATATATGATATATATATGATATATATATCATATATATATCACTATATATATATATAGTGCTCAATATTGGAAATGAAGCCTATGTATATCTACGTCTGAAATGCAGACACAATCAACAGCTCTGCTAATTCTGTGCCCACGCTATATATATATATATATATATATATATATATATATACTAAGTAAATAATGATTGTGAGTATACAAAGCTATACATGGCTATTTAATACAAAATTTACCCTCAGGGCAAAATAAATATTAAAAAAAAAAAAACAAGAAATTTAGAAATGAATTGTAGTTGTAGTTGTCCACCGTAGTCAAGGGAGACCCCAAAGTCTCCTTTTTCAATAGCTACTACGACGAGGTGGAGGGAAGAGCGCTACTTCTTTCCCTGGATTGCTACACTTAACCTTTGATCCATATTTTGAGTCTTTGGTATGACTCGACCTGGGATTGAACCCCCAGTTTCCCAAGCCTTTGGTGAACACTTTAACCGCTAGGCTAATGGACCGGTTAAAATAAATACTATTTCTAAATTTTTGGTTTTTAAACATATATCTCACAGACACAGCCTGAGGGAAATGTGTGTGTGTGTGTGTGTATATATATATATATATGTGTGTGTGTGTGTATATATATATATATATATATATATATATATATATATAAAAATCTCTCTCTCTCTCTCACACACATACATTATATATATATATATTTGTTAATTGACATGTACACACTAACAACTCGAGAAGGAATCACAGATACACACACGTATGTATAAATTTCTCAAATACTTTAGATGTTATTTAGATATAGATATCTCTTATGTCTTTATATATTGAAGTATTGAACATATGTATCTCTCCTCCGTGTCTATGTATAATTATGTATCTCATATATATATATATATATATATATATATACACACACACACACACATATATATGTATATATATATATATACATATCATTTATTTCATAAAACTCAAACATGTATGTCACTCATAGATGTAGTTTATATATAGTGAATGTGTGTGCGCATATATATATATATATATATATATATATAGTCATCCACAGACAGATGTTTCGTTCTATCAGAACTCATCAGTGTGGCTAGACAGTATCTCCCCGTAGCTGGGATCGAAACCCAGTTGACTGAAACACCAAGCCAAAGGTTCTAACCATTTAACTACGAGGAGATATTAGCTACAAAGTAAATTTTTAAACGGTTATGAATCACAATTACTATTGTTTATATACATCCATTCAAACGGCCGCCGAGATCTCAATTCAAATACGAAGAGACTTGCAAAGGCGCTAATGGCAACACGATTACTTCTTCGTTCGAGAACTCAACCCTACGGGGGTAGGGGAGTATATATATATATATATATATATACCACAACTAAAGTGATGAGGAAAATAGGCATATTTATTTTTGATCGTTCTCAACAAGGTTTGACTAGAGTTCCTCATCAGAAGTAAACTTTCTGGGGAAAGTTTCTAAAATAGTTTTTAAAAGAGTTAGTATGCCAGAAGAAGCTACAAAAAAATGAACAGGTGCTATAACAGGTCTATTCCTTCAATGAAAACTTTTTTCTTGTATATTTAAGCATTGGATGGATGTGTGTGTGTGTGTATATATATATATATATATATATATACACACACACACACAATGCTTGAGTATACATACGTACAAGATATATATGTGCTTATGTGTATATCATTTATTGTTTGGTACATGTTAATCGTACATGTGATTGTATGTAGTGTGTGTGTGTGTGTATACATATATATATATATATTTTTTTTTTTTTATCATATCTCGTATATATATGATGTCACTATTCTGTGTGTATTTCTATTTATATATATATATATATATATATATATATATATATGAGAGAGAGAGAGTGAGGTTATATCATGAAAGAATTATCTAAGGGAAATAATTTTATTTATTAACAATGGCGACATCCTTCTGTACAAAAGCTACTGATTTTTTTAAAACTGCCCTCATTTTTCTTTATCTCTTTTCTTTGAACGACATGTAATGGGGGTGGGGAGAATTTGGCATTCATAAATCAATCAGACATAAAGACTTGATGATTGTGAATTTGTCAACCATCACCAAAAGCCGACAAAGAAATAAGAATTCTGGAGGCTTTTGATTTTGTTTTTTTTAACTCCAAAGATCCTTGGATGTCGGCTTTTGTTAAATTTGTTGTTTGAACTTTATAAATAACAATAATACTGTATCATTTGTGTCACTTTCACACCCTGTCGATGGGCTTAGAATATCATAAGTGCAACCCCTGCAGTGGAGTTACCCAGCCCCTCTAAAAAAGGGTGTTTTGGGTATGAAACTAATTCGCACCTAATGGTGAGGCTCAACTTCTGGAGAGTATGGGATTGCTCCTTCGTTGCTATTACTCCCAGCCCTAAAGGGTGTCTTGGGTATGAAGTTAAATTGCACCTAATGGTCAGGCTCAACTTCTGGGGAGTATGGGATTGCTCCTTCATGCTATTACTCCAGCCCTAAAGGGTGTCTTGGGTATGAAGTTAAATTGCACCTAATGGTCAGGCTCAACTTCTGGGGAGTATGGGATTGCTCCTTCGTTGCTATTACTCCCAGCCTTACTCTGACTTGGAGTGGTTGTGCCTGTTAGGATCCCATCTAGTGATTAAGTAGATCTATTAAAAATTATTCATATTTCATAGGAATATTTGAAATCATGTAACTATCAATTATTTATATTAAGAATACTTAATTGGAGATATAATTGTTTAATAACGATTATTATTATTAAGAACTTGAAACTATATAACTGTATGCAAACTAATAACAATCATTAAATAGAATTAATTACTTGAAACCATGTAATTATTAGTATTAGATAGGAATACTTGAAACCATACAA
>OY757947.1:40022064-40099564 GCA_963585895.1 Sepioteuthis lessoniana | reverse complement strand
TTGACCATTCTATTCTTAGTATGGCTGAGAACCTTTCAGTTTCTGTTAGATGATAAAAAATTAACTCCGTTTTTTAGTTAGTCTATAATTGCAATAATGGACCTAGAATTCTTAGGTGCCACTGAATTTTTATTTTGAGGTGGGGTGCTGGTATGCGTTATTGACTACATGCTTCTCTTTCTTGTTTTTTGAGGTTTTGGTGGGGGGTTGTAATCTTTTGGTGCTGTCCATTTGGTAACAAATTTCATAGCAAGAATACACTTTTGACCATAAGATAAAAAAGAAAGCTTGCAAATAAAAAAAAAAAAAATAGAAATTACGATTTTGAAATACATGATGCGTAGGGGGAGTATATTGCCAAAGTATGTTTATAAGAGAATTTTTTATTCACTGATTCTTCTTGAAAATGATTCTTTTTATTAAAGTTTTTGAGGCTTTGTGTGTGTGTGTGTGTGTGTTTCAGTTTAGGGCTGTAATATCTTGAAAAAGAGGCATTTTTTGGGTGGTATATCACACAGGATCCCAAATCATAAAGTAATTTAAACTAAAGTAGTATCTTACCCTCTCGCCTTAAGTATATTTGGGCAACTCTAGTAGCTCTCCTTACCCAAACAGTTGAATTGAAAAATATGGGCATTGGCATGGATGGGAGGTGAAAGCTACCCCATTATTTTTAAGTAATGGGGGTTCAAATTTTTTTTTTTTTTTTTTCTGTTTATTTAAAATTAGTAAAAGAATTCATATGATTACATTTTTTTTTTTTAATTGTTTCTTAAAAAAAAAATGAAATAAATTAAGAAAAAACATCCCCCCCCACCAAGCACAATAATGAAGGAATAAAAAAAATGGTTGGGTGGGGTGTTGTATTTTTAAATCTTGCAAAAGCTTCACTCACTTTAATTTGGACAGTCATTATTTTACCAAGTCTGTGTGATAATCTTTGTTAATCAAAACATTTTTTTTTTTTTTCTGTTATTGAGTAAAGAATGGGAGCGAAAGAGTTGTGTGTGTGTGGGGGGGGGGACAAACATTTAAAACCATCTAAAAGCCAGTCATTAATGTGTAGTAAAAGAATTTATTATTTTATTTTATTTCCTCTGTGATGAGTGAGATTTCGTTCTTTCAAATTTAAACTTGCTACTGCTCCCATTGTCGTTCTGATCTTATCCCATCTCTCTCTCTCATTGAATAAATTCCACATTCATTCTTTGGGATCAAACCGAAAAGGATATAATGTAATCAACAAAGTTTGGAATTTCATTCGTAATTTTTAAACTTTTTTCTGTGTGTGTGTGTGTGTGTGTGTGTAGGGTGAGCTGGGGAGGTGTAGTGAGAGAGAGAGCAAGGGGGTTTGGTCAAAAAGGGGGGAATTTTTTTTTTTACTTTAAACAAGGGAGTTAAACAAGTAAAACGAAGTCTTATTTTCTATGTGAGCCACTGACTTTGAGGATAAAAGATATATTTTTTGAATTTGTTTATCTAATTTTTTTTTTTTTTTTTTTTTTTTTTTTTTTTTTTTTGAATTATTTGTTTCTAAAGCTTTTCATTGTTTGATTTTATTTCTTTGAAGTTTCTAGACGCGCTACTGATTTAAAAAAATTTTTTTTTTTTTTGTTAAAAAAATGATTTTTCATCCCCCATCAAATTTGATTATTTTTGTCTAAAACTATAAAAAAAGAAAAAAAGATGATATGCAAAAAAGATTATTCTTTAATGATTTCCTGGTATTTCCAATTTTAGCTTTTTTTTTTTTTTTTAATTTTTTTTTTAAGATTTTTAAAAAAACCATTAGAATATAAGATAAATTTTGTTGTTTATTTATATATTACTAAAATTCTCATTATTTGCACATGTGTGTGTGCATGTAAGTAACATATATATATATATATATATATATATATATATATAATATTTGTGTACCTATACTTCTGTGTTTGCTTGTATGTATATATCTATGTAACTTATCCAATACATCATATATTGAAGTTCAGTTGAAAAGTTCCAAGGCTGACCAAGATACTCTCATGGAATGTGACCTAGTGAGGTTTGTCTTTAAATCAAGCTTCTTTTGTTGTCCACACACTTCCGTTGATGTTACAGTACTTGGATCCCATTGATTAAAAAAGTCATAAACAGTAGATATGTCTTCATATGAACTTTTCAGTCCACCCTCTTGTGTGTGTGTGTGTGTGTGTGTGTGTGTGTGTGTGTGTGTGTGTGTGTGTGTATATATATATATATATATATCATAGCACAATTCTTACCCAGGCAACACTCTTAAAATGTCCTTTGAAAATAAGGCAGTTTTCTATCCAGTTTGTAACTGACTAATATGTCTATAAGGTTTATTCAATCATCCAAATTCTTGATATTTCAGATTATTATGAAATGGCAATTATAAACCCCTTAACTCCTTCCTGAATAGATGCATCAATATCATCATGGACAGCCGTTTAAACTGGAAACTTACTAGGTTCATCAGTCAGCTAGTATATATATATATTTATTCATTTGAGATATTTTAAAACCATGCTAAAAATATTGGATAGATTTTTCAGTTTATAATCTCATAAATAACGTCTTCAAATATAATTTTTATAGATCATTAATTTTAAGGATACTTTAAATTATTATCATCGAAACTATTATCCACTTTAAATTGTATAATTAAAATTATTGTAACTAATAAATATTTATATATTTCTATGATTAACTTGGTGAGCTGTGAGCCAGTTGGGTTTCAATTCGAAGAATGGTCCCTCCCTGATAATATTGATGCTTCTATCAAGGAGGGAGCAACAGATTCTTATTAGAATTTCATTATTGGCCCTATTAGGGTGAGATTTTGGATTTCTAAAAAAATGTCTTTCAAAGTAAATTTATTTAAAATTAAGAAAGTTATTATTCATGTGCAAACTGCACTGGAAATTGCTTTATTCTCAAAGGACATTTTAATTGTATTGCTCTAATCAAGATCTTGCTATGTAGTGCCATTTTTGCTATGTTATAGATATGTAAGTGTATGTAAGTATGTACATTATATCAGATATATATATGGGAACAAAAGTTGTGGTTAAAATGTTCTTTAATCGTATAATTTTAACATCAGGATTTTTTTTTTGTGAATTTTCCTTCCCATTTTGTTGAATATTATATACATGCATATAATGTATGTATGTATGTATGTATGTGTGTGTGTGTGTGTGTGTGTGTGAGTGTGAGATAGATATATATATATATATATATAGAGAGAGAGAGAGATGCCCGTGATGTAATGGTTACCGTCTTAGGAAATGAACACGGCGACACAAGTTCAAATCCTGGACGAGACTGATTGCATTTCACATAGCACTAATACCCTTGGGAAAGGTATGAATCCAATTATTCTCCCTCCAGCTATGGCTAAATAGTAGGGCAGACTAGGTTCTTCTGCCTTAGTAAGGCAACTAGCCTAGGAGAAGGAAAACTCTGAATTCAAACCTGTTAAACTTCGCTTAAAATTTGACCTTGTCACATCCTGCCCGAGCAGAGGGATTGGTAATTATGATATATATGTGTGTGTGTGTGTGTGTAGATTTATATGAGTTTGTATAGATATGTTTTCTGTGTGTGTGTGAATGTATGTGTTTGTGTGTATAGATGGGTTTTTTATTTTAGATATGTGTGGTCATATTGTTTCGTGTTTGTATATTTGATATGCAGTTGTGTGTGTATATATATATATATATATATATATATGTGTATTATTTGGTCCAGATAAACCGGAGTTGGGAATAATTCCATCAAAAACACAAAACAAGATGGAAATAAATTTATAATCCTAACATGACTGGTTTGTGTTTGATCCATACCCTGTAATGCTGAATGTGAAGCAAGGAGGCATCAAGTACTATTTTTTTTGACTCATTGGTATGACTCGACCTGTGATTGAACCCAGTTCTCCTGGGCCATTGGCGAACACTCTCTAACCATTACACAAATGTCCTGTGTTTTTTTATATAATATATATATATATATATTGAAGTAAATGGATTGTAATCCGGCAATATATAAAGAAAAATTGATAACTAGGTAATCCAAGTAGGAGAGATTTATTGAGAACCAAAGTCGACATTATAGCGTTTCGGTTCTGATGGACCATCATCAGGACTATGAGGGATGATGATATTAGTGATGTTAAATCAACGATGGATATTTAAAAATGCAAAATATAAAAACTTTTTTTTGTTATACAAATTTTCCCTTAGTTTTTGTATTTTGCATTTTTAAACACCCATCGTTGATTTAACACCACTAGTATCATCCCTGATAGTCCTGATGATGGTTTATTATAACCGAAATGCTATAGTGTCGACTTTGCTTCTCAATAAATCTCTCCTTCTACTTAGATTACCTTGTTATCAATTTTTCTTTTTATATATATATATATATATATATATATATATATATATATATATGTAACGAATGCATAAAGCATGTAACCCAGGGTCATAGGCACTACCATATTATATGCACACAATGAAAATTTTGGTTATGATTTTTAAAAAAACATTTAATATGTTAAAATTATTGGAGTTTTTGAAAAATTTCCATTATATTCATGCATTCTTTAATTTTAGTTTCATTTGTTAATTCTATGCGGGTAGGGGGGGTCCTTTTCTTTCTTCAAACTTCAATTTTTCTTTTTTTAATTTCATTTTGTTTAGAGAATTTTTCTGCCTTTTTTTTTTTTTCTTTTAAGAAAACTTCAGTGTCGTCTCAATCCCTCTCCTCTTCCTCACCAGCTCTTATGAATCTCTCTCTCTCTCTCTCACCCAGCTTCACACCACCCCTGTCTCCTTCCATGTTCGACCAACTAATTTAATAACAGAATATTGACTTTGCGAGTGAATTGAATAATTTGCAGTTCTAAGTTGCATTACCAAAATTGCACTCCCAGCGTCGGTGCACGATGCTGAAACAGACAAAAACGTTGGCTCCAACGTTCTGATGGATCCGTTCATGGAATTACTGATTATTCGACTCTCAATTTTGATACTGAAAGAGCCAATGTCAAAAAGGTGATGAAGGAAAAACACAGTTGTGTCTTAATTAACTTTTATGAGACTGTTGAGTTACAACAAAAAAGACATAAAAAAACATGTACACATATATTTTTCGGACATTAGTATTTGTTGTTTGAATTTCTGAAATGAGAAATTATCATTATTAGACAATGATCTATTCAGACTAGTATTTTTATCTTGTTTGTTAGTCAATATTTTGATGCCTCAAAAAATGAGGAATTATTATTGTACATTGATAGATATATATATATATATATATAGTGGGGAGTGTGTGTATGTGTTATATTTTTATATGTATATATATATATATAAAATATGATATTTAGTTTGTATGTATGTATATCATATATATGAAATATGATATTTAGTTTGTATATATATATATATATATATATATATATATATATATAGAGAGAGAGAGAGAGGGTGAGTGTGTGTATGTATGTATGTATGTATATATATATATATATATATATATAGTCATCCACATACAGACTGTTTCATTGTATCACCACTCATCAGTGTAACTAGGACACTTCAAGCTGGATTTGAAACCCACCTAACTTTAAGCTAGATATGGTATCTAACCACCCAGCCTCTTCGGTGACATACGTCAGCTCAGGAATTATAACGTATATGTATTAACTTTTGTGTGTTTACATTTTATTTGCGTCTATATATATATATATAGTATGCCATATTTAGTTTGTGTATATATATATATATATATATATATTTGTCATTTTTCATCAGGTATTCAATATTTAATTTAAATGTAATATATAATGTTATTCATATATATATAACAAAGTACATGTTGAGGATGCCATATGATGTATCATCAGTGATGTCTTCAGTTCATTGGAGGTTTCAATTCTTTGCAGAAGCCTACCTTCCAACTAAAGTCACTCAGCCGAGTATAATATACAATAAGTAAAAGTTGGCAACCACAGTCAAGGGTAACCCAAAGGCTTCCTTTTCAATAGCTACGAGACTGAGGTGTAGGGGAGGGTGCCACTTCATTCCCTGGATTGCTCCACTTTGCCCTTGATCCTTACTTTATAATGTAGAGTGTTAAACAAGGAGGTATCAAGTAACTTTTTTTTTTTTTTTTTTTTTTTTGAGTCTTTGGTATGAACCCCGGTTGGCAAACACTCTACTCATTAGAACAGGCACCCAGTAACATACAATACTTATATATATAAATTGTGTTAGAATCTTGACTATAATTTTTACCGTTAGACATTTTTATTTAAATTTAAAAAAAAAATTTTTTTACTTTATTTTCAAGACTTTTTCTTGATCACATCCACTTTTTATTTACTTCTGAATTCATTTCTCACTGGGTGCGTCACAGTGCAAAGCAAAATATGCCGAGTGTTAAACAAGGAGGTATCAAGTACCATCTTTTTTGAGTCATTGGTATGACTCTACCTTGGATTGAACCCTAGTCTATCAGACCATTGGCAAACACTCTACTTATTAGAACAGTCACCCAGTAACATTCAATACTTATATATAGATATAAATTGTGTTAGAATCTTGACTATAATTTTTCCGTTAGACACTTTTATTTAAAGAAACATTTTTTTTTACTTTATTTTCAAGAGTTTTTTTTTATCACACCCGCTTTTTATTTACTTCTGAATTTATTTCTCACTGGGTGCCGCACAGTGCAAAGCAAAACATCCGTACCTACTTCCTTGTTGGCAATAAGTAATTC
Source organism: Sepioteuthis lessoniana (assembly GCA_963585895.1). NCBI lineage: Eukaryota > Metazoa > Mollusca > Cephalopoda > Myopsida > Loliginidae > Sepioteuthis > Sepioteuthis lessoniana. Next base: position 40,092,775 of record OY757947.1, on the reverse strand, counting down.
TTAAATAGCTGAGTTAGTTAAGAAGAAAATGAATCGTTTATGAACATAAAAAAGTCTTTACACTTGAGTGTTTCTTCGTCAATATAGGCAAGTGGCTTTCTGGGTATGATTATTTAAAGGAATTACTTCTTCAAGGGGATAGGTTTCCTAAAGCACTCATCAAGCCAGTGCCCGCCCTTCTCAGCAGGGGGGAGTCTTTGATTGCTGAAGATGAAAAAAAAAAAATCTCTCTCTCTCTCTCTCTCCTGCCTTCTCTCTCATTCTGGCGGGGTGCAAGGGATTTATTTATGAGCTCTGTCTGTTATCTTGGAGAACTGTTAGTGGTTGGTCTACAAAGTATCTCTCTCTCTCTCCTTGATTTTGTTTTTATTCTAACTCATTCTCTTTCTCTCTCTCTTTCATTTTGTTTTTATCTCTCTCTCCCACTCTCATTTTGTCTTTATTCTAACTCTCTCTCTCTCTCTCTGATTTTGTCTTTATTCTAACTCTCTCTCTCTCTGATTTTGTCTTTATTCTAACTCTCTCTCTCTCTCTCTCTCTCTCTCTGATTTTGTCTTTATTCTAACTCTCTCTCTCTCTCTCTCTCTCTCTGATTTTGTCTTTATTCTAACTCTCTCTCTCTCTCTCTCTCTCTCTCCCTTTGATTTTGTCTTTATTCTAACTCTCTCTCTCTCTGATTTTGTCTTTATTCTAACTCTCTCTCTCTGATTTTGTCTTTATTCTAACTCTCTCTCTCTCTCTTTGATTTTGTCTTTATTCTAACTCTCTCTCTCTCTCTCTCTCTCTCTTTGATTTTGTCTTTATTCTAACTCTCTCTCTCTCTTTGATTTTGTCTTTATTCTAACTCTCTCTCTCTCTCTTTGATTTTGTCTTTATTCTAACTCTCTCTCTCTGATTTTGTCTTTATTCTAACTCTCTCTCTCTTTGATTTTGTCTTTATTCTAACTCTCTCTCTCTCTCTCTTTGATTTTGTCTTTATTCTAACTCTCTCTCTCTCTCTCTCTGATTTTGTCTTTATTCTAACTCTCTCTCTCTCTCTCTCTGATTTTGTCTTTATTCTAACTCTCTCTCTCTGATTTTGTGTTTCTCTCTCACCCTCTCTGATTTTTGTCTTTATTCTCTCTCCCTCTGATTTTGTCTTATATATATATATATATATATATCCCTCCCTTTCTGATTTTGTCTTCATTCTAACTCTCTCTAAAGTTGTGTCAGTTTTCTTTTCAACTCCCTTGATTTCAATGTTTTTTTTTCCTATCTTCAGTTTTAATTCAGTTACTTCCCCTCTTACTCTTGACTTTCTACTCTCTTGCTCCCCCTCTTCTTTTTCTCTCCTCTCTTGCTCCCCTCCCCTTTTTCTCTCCTCTCTTGCTCCCCTCCCCTTTTTCCTCCTTTTCTTGCTCCCCCTCTTCTTTTTTCTCCTTTTCTTGCTCCCCCTCTTCTTTTTTCTCCTTTTCTTGCTCCCCTCTTCTTGTTTCTCCTTTTCTTGCCCCCCCTCTTCTTTTTTCTCCTTTTCTTGCCCCCCTCTTCTTTTTTCTCCTTTTCTTGCCCCCCCTCTTCTTTTTTCTCCTTTTCTTGCTCCCCCTCTTCTTTTTTCTCCTTTTCTTGCTCCCCCTCTTCTTTTTCTCCTTTTCTTGCTCCCCCTCTTCTTTTTCTCGACTCTCTTGCTCCCCCTCTTCTTTTTTTCCCTTTTCCTGCTCCCCTCTTTTTCTCTCTTTTCTTGCTCCTCTCTTCTTCCCCTTCTTTTTTCCCCTTTTCTTGCTCCACTCTTCTTTTTCTCTACTCTCTTGCTCCCTTCTCCTTCCCACTCTCTTGCTCCCATTTTCATTTTCCCCCTCTCTTGCACCTTTCTTTTTCTCTTTCTCTTTTGCTCCCCTCTTACTTTCTTCTCCTCTCCTGCTTCACTCTTTTTTCCTCTAGCTTGCTCCCTTATTCTTTTTTGTTTCTCCTCTTCTGCTCACCTCCTTTTTTTTTTCTTCTTTTTTTTTTTTGCTCTGTTCTTTTCTTTCCTTTTTGCTCCCCTGTTTCCTTTCTTTTTTTTTTTTTTTTTTTTGCCCCCTTTTTTACCCTTTTGTTCCCCTTTTATTTTCTATCTCTTGCTCCCTTTTTTCCTCTTGCTCCCTTTTTTTACCCTTTTGTTCCCCTTTTATTTTCTATCTCTTGCTCCCTTTTTTCCTCTTGCTCCCTTTTTTCTCTTACTTCTCTCCCCTTTCTTTCATCTCTTTTTGTTCTTTGTTACTCTTTCTTCTTTCGTATTATCTCTCTCCATGTCTCTTTCCAACTTGATCATCCTGGGATCTTCACTTTTTCTCCTTCATATTCTTTCCTTCTACTCTTTTCTCCTCTTCCTTTCCCACTCTCTCAGCTCTCTCTCTTCACTTTTTCACTCTCTCTCTCTCTCTCTCTCTCTCTCTCTCTCTTAAATTGGTGAAGATTAAGTCTTGGACAAGCAGGGCGAGGGGAATTATCCTAGACATATCTCCTCCTCCTCCCCTATATATTTTTTATTCTCTCAGCAAACGCATTTTTCTCTACGCGTTGCAATGCATTTGTTAATTTTCACAATTGACTTTGTGTTAGAAAAACACTAGCAAAGAAGTCTACGGAATCGGTACATCGTTTATCCCTAGTAAGTGGCTTTGACAGGGCACCAAGTACTGCTCATTGGCGATGTATTTGTAGAAGGTGTGGTGGGGGTAGTTCGGACAGTGACTAGTTTTGCGTTTTCGACAAAAACGAGGAAGTAAGTCTCCAGGTAAATCAATCAACAAAAAAAGAAAAAAGTCTGACACACGACCAATGTCTGCATGCATACATGTACACATATGAACAAGTGTGTGTTTATTGTGATAGTTATTGTCGTAGAAAGTGGAATTCAAATCAGGGATGGAGCTGTTTGTTTCACTTGGTGCTAATGCCCTTTTGGAAAAGGAATGAATCCTCCTATATGTAAATAGTAGATCGGACTGGGTTCTTTAACCTTGGTAAGGCAACCTGTCTAAGAAACACTGAATTAAAACCAGCTGTGCTCCACTTAGAAATTGACTTTGTATCACATCCTGCTCATGGGGTTAAGTCAAAACATAAGATCAATCATATAGCATAATGTTCACCAATGATCAGGAGACCAGGATTTCAATCCTAGGTCGAGTCATACCAAAGACTCAAAAAATGATACTTGATGCCTCCTTGATCAACTCTCAGCATTATAAGGTAAAGATCAAGAGTAAGTGGAATAATTCAGAGAAAAAGGCATAGTGCCCTCCCTTTCACCTTGGCGTTGTAGCTACTGAAAAAGGAGACTTCTGGTCACCCTTGACTACAGTCAGCCAACTAATATATATATATATATTTCTATTTCTGTATGGATATATATATATATATATATATATATATATATATATATATATATATATATATATATCTCCATGCAGATATGCATTTATTTTGTCTGGCCTATCAGCGGAACTTAAAATATGCTCATTGTATCCCCTAAAAACCATTACACCATGGGCACCTCCTGACTGTCCTGTATATGACACTAAACAATCTCAATCTGATGGTGAGGGTTCTGGAATGCAGGAGCTTTGGGGAATGCAGAGTACCCCTTTATTGCCATCACTCCCAAGTCCACTCTGGCCCAGAGTGGTAGCACCTGATAGGGTCCTATCTTTGTGTGCTTATGCTAAACTGAATTGTTTAAAAGAGAACCGTTTTTATATCTGTGTGTAAACAAATGACTGATGTTTAATTGAATTGTTAGATATACAAAGTAATACTTGGAACCATTTAACTTTGTTGACAAAACTGAATTGTTTGAAATAGAACTCCTCTCTATCATCCATTGCTTCCGGTAGGTCCTCAGGACTACATCCCGTATTCGCACAAAACTGCTGTATGTAGGTTCTAGCTGGTCATCCTGCCTTTGCTCGTCCATGTGAAGGGGTCCACTGGAGTACATCACTTATGAGCTCGTCCCTGCTTCTCTAGCAGTGTCCCGCATGTCTGGTTTGTCTAACTTGGATAGTTTTCGTGATGTGTGGTAGGTGGCCGTACAGCTGCTGCTTTGTGGGGTGTTCCCTCCAGGACTTGTTCAATATTGCTTGCAGCATTCTTGTGTCGTTGCCGTCAAGCTTTTTCTCCATCCATTTAGTTAGTGTCCGTGTAGTGCATCCATATAGCAGTATCAACTCGACCACTGCTTGGAAGAAACTGCATTTCATTTTATTGGTCAGGTCTGACTTCCATATGACTGATAACCTATTAATAGCTGTCCATGCTTTTGCTAGTCGCGTGTCGATGTTTGTCTCGGTTGATGAGACACTGTTTCCTAGGTAGGTGAACTTGTCAACTAGTTTCAGAGAGCTACCATTTTGTGAGAAGTTGTTGCCTGTTTGATTAAAGCACGTATGTTCCATTTTGTGTGCATTGACATGGAGGCTGATGCCTGCAGCGTCTCGTTCCAGGCTATGTAGCAGGGTTTTGGCTTGTGCGAGTGCATATTCTCAGTCTCAACATTTTGTTCATGGTTGCTGAAAAGTCCTATGCCTAACTAGGAAAGGAATGACTTTTTTTTCTTTTTTTTAAGAACAAAAGGAAGTTGAGATATGTATGTTAAACTTGATAGTGATTATATAGGATCATCATCATCATCATATCGTGCTGGCAGCACGGATATCCCTGACCCTCTCTCGCCACTCCTCCCTATCGTTCATCGCCCTAGGTAGGTCTTCAGGACAACAACCTGTATCCTCACATAGCTGCTGAATGTACGTTCGTGCTGGTCGTCCTGCTTTTGCGCGGCCGTGTGTGGGGATCCATAAGAGTACATCTCTTATGAGTTCATCTCTGCTTCTCCAGCAATGTCCTGCATGTCTGGTTCGCCTAACTTGAATAGATTTCGTGATAGGGGGCAGGTGGCCGTACAGTTGGTGTCTTGTGGGGTGTTGCTGCCAGGACTTGTTGAGGATTGCACGCAGCATTCTTGTGTAATTGCCATCTAGTTTCTTCTCCAGCCGTTTTGTTAGCGTCCATGTAGTGCATCCATATAGCAGTATCGATGTGACCGCTGCCTGGAAGAAACTGCGTTTCATTTTATCGGTTAGGTCTGATTTCCATATAGTCGATAGCCTATTGATAGCTGTCCATGCTTTCGTTAACCTCGTTTCGATGTCCTTTTCGGTTGATTCGACGCTGCTTCCTAGGTACGTGAATTTGTCTACTAGTTTAAGAGGGGTTCCTTCTAGAGTGGAGATGTCCCCCGTTTGGTTATAGCACATATATTCCGTTTTGTGTGCATTAACATGGAGGCCTATGCTTGCTGCTGCTCGTTCCAGGCTATGCAGAAGTGTTTCGGCTTGGTCAGGTGTATTTGCCAGTATCGCTATGTCATCGGCGTAGTCGGCGTCGGTAATTGTTGTTGCGGGATATCTTCTGCTTCTTTTCTTCGTCAGTTCGAAGCCATTCTCTTTGATTTTGTCAATCGATGTTCTAAGTACGTAGTCTAGACAAATGATAAAGAGATACGGAGCCAGCGTGTCCCCTTGTAGTACTCCTGCTACAATGTCGAAGTATTCTGTGTCTCCATCTGGTGATCGTACTTTTACTTTTCCAGATCATTCTATTTTAGTAGGTTTTGGAACTTTTCAACATGCTCTTGTGGGTGTATATATACATACTATTTTCTTTCTATTTCCTTATGTATTTTTTAGAGGGCTCTATATACATATATCTATATATAAATGTATTGAGGGGGTGTCCTCGTGGTGTAATGGTTAAAGCACTGACCTGCAAAATCATAGTAAGCGAGTTTGAACTCCAATTACGTTCCCTTTCAGACTAATACCCTTGGGAAAGGCATGAACCCCTTTATCCTCCCAGCTATGGGTTAAATAGCATTGTTTCTGTTCTTTTAGAAGGATGGATTTGGCATTAAATAACCTGAGAAGGATGATATGCCATTAACAACAATAAATAAATATATGTGTATATACACACACACACACACATATTTCATCCAGTCGTGTTTCCTTAAAATCTTCATGTTCAATTTGCATTCCATTTTGTTTCTTGTTTCACCTCGCCTTTCTTTTTCTAACAAAAATCCTTCGATGTTGTCTTCTAAAAGACACAAAATAGGGATTCCCATTTATCTCTCCCTCTTACGATCTTGTTTGAGCACACACACATACACTCTCCCTGGACAGTGATGTTGATAATGTGTATACTGAATGGCAGTCAGATTGCTGATTCTTCATCAATGATAAAGTGATTTGTGACATTGGTACGAAGGCGTGGATAGAACAGTTTGAACAACTGGAGGACATTCCTTCAAGACCCACCCATCACATGCTTGACTTTTTTTTTTTTCTTTTTTTTCCCCCCCGCCCCTTAATAATTCTTCTGTTTGAGTTCTCTGTCTCTGGATCAGTCTCCTTTTACTTTTTTCCTTGATTGCCATTGCTCTCTCTCTCTCTCTTTTTGCTCTCTCTCTCACCTAATCTGCTTTCTTTTTCTCTCTCTTCCCAATCCTCTTTCTCTCTCTATCTTCTCTCTTTTTCTCCTCCCTCCCCTGATCTCTTCTCTTTTTTCCTCTTTCCCCTTTTCTCTCTCTCTCTCCTTCCCTAATGTCCTCTCTTTTTCTCTCTCCCTCCCTGATCTCCTCTCTTTTTTCCTCTTTCCTCTCTCTCTCTCTTTCTCATTCTCTTTTTGCTTCTCATCTCTTTTTCTCTCTATTCTTGCAAAAGAGATAATATCCCTATCTCTCTCTCTCTCTCCCCTTTTTCTCTCTACCTCCCTTCTCATTTTTCTCCTTCTTCTTATGAACCTCTCATCTTCAAGCTTTTCCCTCCACCATCTTTGAAGACAACCATTTCTCTGCTTCTTGTGCCACAATGTCTGCTCTTTTGCCATTGTTGGCAACACTTTTGGAATTGAACATCCCCCGAGACGCACCCATCAGGGGAAAACTACATGGCACTTTTAGTTCTGTTGTTATTACTAGTGTCTTTCTTGTCACCATTTGCTTCACACATTCACCATCGACACATCATTCACACATTAAAAAAATCTGAACACATGTATGTGTGCACACGCACACACACACACACATGCATTCGTCCTGCTCCAAATATTTTATCATAGACACTAAAGTATCCCTATATCATCACAACTTTCTCTTCCTTGGAACCAATGCTTCCTTTGTGATCTCTCTCTCTCTCTCTCTTATTTCGTCTCTCACTCATTTTGTTGCTCTCTGTTTTTCTCTCTCTGTTTTTTTTTTCCTCTTTCTTTCTCTTTGCGATCAGTATCGTTCCTTCTGTCTGTCTGTCTCTCTCTCTCTCTCCTTCAATTTCGCTCTTTCTCTCTCTTTTTTTTTTTGCTCTTCTATGACCCCCCCTCTCTCTTTGCCTCTATCTTTCCCACTCCCACCTCTCTTCTCTGCCTCTTTCTTGCCCTCCCCCTCTATGCCTCTTTCCTGTTCACCCTATTCTCTGCTTCTTTCTTCTCTTCTCTTTGCTTGTTGTTCTCTTTCCCCCCCCTCTATTTGCCTCTCCTCTTCTGTTTCCCACTCTCTAATCACTTTTCTCCTTTCCTCTTTCCATTGTCTCCCACTCTCTATTCATTTCCTCCTCCTCCTCTTCCTCTTCCTCTTCACAAGGTAACTGGCCATATTGACTCTAATAGATTTCTTTAAAAAATCCAACTTGAAACAACCTTTGACTTATACAGTTACACACACACACACACAGCCATCATGTGCACATACACATATGCACACAGATTACCTCCATGCACACACACACACTCACACAGATTGCTTTCATATGCGCACACGCACACACACATATTACCTTCATATGCACACACACACACACACAGATTACCTCCATATGCATGTGCTCACACACATATCACCATCATATGCGCGCACACACACACACACACACACACACACACACACAGATTACCTCTATATGCATGTGCTCGCACACAGATTACCTTCATATGCACGTACACTCAGACACACACAGATTACCTTCATATGCACACACACGCACACACTACCTTTCTATGCCCACACACACATAATCACATAGATGACCTTCATATATATATATATATATATATATATATATATATACACAGATTACAGTTATGCACGCACACACACACACATTATGTTTATGCTCTCTCTTTCTCACGTGCGCACACACACACACACACACAGAGATTATGTTGCTGTACACACACACACACACACACAGATTACCATCATCCATACGCATGTATACACATACATGTGTACACATAAAATCTTAAACACACCCACACACGTATACTCGTTGCATTGTCTTGTGCCATTTTCTCAATCTTATTTTAGCCCTTCTTTGTCTTCCATCTTCATTTGATTTCATTTTGTCTTCTCTCATTATTCATCTACCCTTACCAGTCGTCTCGGGGATACCCTCCTCCAAACTCTCCCTCTCACCAACACCTTTTTTTTTTCTTTTCTTTTTTTTTTATTATCTGATGAGGAATCTGCTTTCATTCCCTGCCCCTTTTTATTTTTTTTTATATAATTTTGTTTTTTGTTGGTTTTTTTTTTTTTTTTTCTTTGACTTGTTAATTTAATTTTTTTTTCTTCGTTTTTCATTTTTGATTTTCATTTGATTTATTCCTTTTTTATTTTATTTCAAATGTTGTTTCCTAAATCTTATTTATTGGAGTTTATTTATCTGGAAAATTTCAATTTTATTTCCTTTTTTTAGATAGGGGGTGGGGGCCTTTATCAAAATCTTAATGTAAAATTCTTTTTGAAACTCTAATAAGTAGTTTATAATATTGATTTACTTTTTTAATCTTTGTATGTATATATATATATATATATATATATATATATATATTCAATGTTCCTTTATATTTACTAATACCTAAGGAAAGGTATGAACCCCCTTATCACTGTTGCTTTTCTATAAGAATGGCTTTGAATAACCCACAAAGGGTGATATGCCATTAAACAAAGAAATCAATTCATATGGATTTTTCTAATACGGATATACATTTTCTTAAATCGTAATATATATCTTTTTTTTACAATGTTGATATGTATATTTTTTCTGAAATATTGAGATATATATTCAAATTTTCCTATATTTTTTTTTCTTCAAAATCTTCGTATATATATTTTTAATTATTTTTTTTATATATTTAAAAATCTTGAAATGAACTTTAGATTTTTTTTAATGGTTTATTTTTTTCCTCCCAATCTGAATATAGATTTTTTTTTTTTTTAAGTTCAGGAAAAAAATAAAATCATTTTAAAAGTTTTTTTTTCTCTCCTTTTTTTTTTTTTTTTTTTTTTTTTTCCAAGTTGTTTAAAGAATTTATATCCAATTTAAATACTTTTTTAATGATGTTTTTTTTTTGTTGTTTTATTTTTACACACGTTTTATTCAGATTTTTAAAATTTAGTTTTTTGTTTTTGTTATTTATCTTAGCTCATTACAAAAGAATTCTTTTTTTTTTTTTTTTTTTTTACTTTTTACTTTTCATCTTAGTATATATTTTTTTCAATTTACACTATTTTAATTCATTCTTTTAGAATTTCAAAATGTTTTAATTTTATTATTATTATTTTTAAAAATTCTTATAGCTTTTTTTTTCTTTCTTTCTTTCCTCATGCGTGGCCTCTTATCTTCATCAGCCCACATTTCAAAATTACCTGGATTAATTAATTACAAAATCAATCCACCTAAAAATAAATAAATAAAAACATTTTTTCTCTTTAGATGAATAGAAGACAATAACAAGAAAGAGTGACAGTAAAATCTTTTGTTAAAATGCTTCATTCTCTCTCTCTCTCTCTCTCTCTCTCTCTCTCTTTTCTCCTCTATAAGTATTTCCTTCTTGCACTCTCTCTCTCTTTCTCTCTCCTTGTATTTTCTTCTCCACACACTCTCTCTTTCTCCTTGTATTTTCTTCTCCACACTCTCTCTCTTTCTCTCTGTTTTTCCCTCTTCTAACTATTTCTGTTTTTGCCTATCTCTTCTCTGTGTATTCTCTCTCTCCATTTCATCTCTTTCTGGATTTCCATGTCCCCACTTTTTCTTTCTGTCTCTTTCTCTCCCTTAATTACTGTTTTTTTTTTTTTTTTTTTTTCATCTTCCTTGCTCTCATTCTTTCTGGTAAAATTCTAGAAAAAATCTTTTTTCAATTTTAATCTGCAGGAGAGTTCTTACTCTGCTAAATTATACCAAATAAAGAGAAAAAAAACCCATAAAAACATTTCTGCAAAATTCATTGACTTTTTTCATGCCATTGTCTCGTATTATTTCTTTTGTCCCCTTCTTAAAACACTTCTTTTAAAATTGGATGACTTTTATTTTTTTTTTTTTTCTTCAAATTCTTAATTCTTTATTTGTCTCCCTTTATTAAAGAAAAAAAACTATTCAAACATCTAAAAAAAAAAAAAAAAAAAAGAACAAACAAGAAAAGCCCCTAAACTAGAACTATGATTTTTTTTCCTCTTATACTTAGGGATTTATTTGTTTATTTTTTGTATTGTGGTACCAAAAGTTATTCAAAATTTTATTCTACAAAATGACCCAATTTTATTTCTTTGTAAGATTTTTTTTCCTTTTTTTTTTTTTTTTTTCTTAAAAGAAAATATTGAAGGGAAATTTATTTTTGTAAAGTTTAAACATCAGATTATCTCATTCAGAATATGCTGTAAAAATAATGGGACATTTTTTTTTTTTTCTTGACTGAATGAATCTGGGTTCCTTTTGTATGTTGGTTTTTTTTTATTGTCCCTTATTGTTTTTTGTTTCATAAAAAAAAAAAATTTTTAATTAAAAATTTTTTTTTTACATTTTTAAAGGGGGAAAAAACTTTTATTGTTGTAAATTTTGTAAACATTTTAAACAATATTCAATGCTTCATAGCGTACTGCTTCAATTGCTTCTGCCTAGTAATGGGCTTTCTTATTATAGATAAATTAATTTAAAAAAAAAATATATATATAAATAAAATGTGATGAAACATAAACTTCTTTTAAGTTTTAGCCTACTCTGCTTACCAGCACCTGAGCACTTTCTTCATTTGAGGAATACATTTTTAAGCAATTTGTTTGTTTGCGCACACACACACACACACACACACACACACACACACACACACACACACATATGCAACAAAAAATCAAAGTTTTTGAAGCTTTCTATATAAAAATTAACAAAACTTCTTTTAATAAGATGAATTTCAAATGTAGCAGCCATGTTCTGAAATGCCTTTAACATTTTTCCTACCAATTCTTCCACTTGCCTATAGTAAAGTTCTTTTCTTTCATAAATTCCATTCTCACTTCTTATTCTTACCACTCTTTAAATAAATGCATATGATTTGTGATTGTATTTTTCATATATATATATATATATATATATATATATATAGTCATCCACAGACAGACTGTTTCATTGTATCACAACTCTTCAATGGAGGTGTCCTCGTGGTGTAATGGTTAAAGTGATGGACTGTGGAATTGTAGTAAGCAAGTTCGTTCACTTTCGGGCAAATACCCTTGGGAAAGGTATGAACCCCCTTATCTTCCCAGCTATGGGTTAAATAGTACCACAACTGTTCTTCTCGGAGAATAGCTTTGGCATTAAATAACCTACAAAGGTTGATATGCCATTAAACCAAGAAACCAAACCATACCAAACTCTTCAGTGTGGCTAGATACCCGGCTGACTCAAACGCCAATCCAAGATTCTACCACACAGCTACAAGGAAACTAGCGTAAGTGAAGGAATTTTAAACGCTTATGTATCACATTTGTTTTTGTTTACATATATCCTCTTAACGGCGACCGAGAGCTCGATTCATTCAAAGAGATTTGCCTTACGCTAGTGGCACCCATTACTTCCTTTGCTTGAGAGACGCGCACACACATTGCATGTGCGGTGGTTTCATAGTAAATCATGTAGAAGATAGACTGGCCAAGTTCAAATTCTGAATCGGTCTCATAAACTACTTTGATTCCTGTTTTAACAGCAGTCCATGATGATATTTGTACTTCTATTCCGGAAGGAGGGTAACATTCTCATAAGTATTTTATTGTTATCTCCATTATATCAAAAATTTGAATGATTAAAAAATGATTTTCAGTGTGTATGCAGACCCCACAAAATTATTATTCAGTTACAAATTGTACTGAAAATAGCTCGATTCTCTCAGAGCATTTTTCGGGAGGGATCCTTATGGCACCATCGCTTAAAAACTGGTCTGCAGCCTCAAAAGAAAGCAAGTTCAAACTCCACTTGTTCTATTACACTCACTTTCAGACTAATACTTAGAGGAAAGGCATGAACCCCCTTATCCCTCCAGCTATGGGTTCAACAGTACTTCACTGTTCTTCTACAAGAATGACTTTGGCATTTAATAACCAAGGAAGGTTGATATTCCATTAAACATCAAATCATATCAACCAAAGCATTTTACTTGTATTGTTTTAATGGAAAATGATAATATATTGTGCTTTTTTTGCTGTCTAATATGCATATTTTAATATGGAAGTAAATAATGGATTGTAATCCGACAATATATAAAGAAAAATTGATAACATGGTAATCCAATTAGGAGAGATTTGAGAACCAAAGTCGGCATTATAGCATTTCGGTTCTGATGGACCATCATCAGGACTATGAGGGATGATGATATTAGTGATGTTAAATCAACGATGGATGTATAAAAAGTGCAAAATATAAAAACCTAAGGAAAATTTGGCCATTTATGACAAGAGAATCAAACTGCCAACTTTTTCTTGATCCCTCAGCATTATAAGGTACCAATCAAGGGTAAGTGGAGCAATCTAGAGAAAGGAGTAGTGCCCCACTCAGAGTAGTCGCTATTGCAAAGGGAACCTTTGGGTTGCCAACATATATGTATATGTGTTTTTATATATAATATAAAGGAGACCTTACTTAGTCCCATGATTGCATTGGCAAGAAACTGACAGTGGCCATCTTACCCTGTATCCAACTTGACCATATTATAATAGTCCAGAATTTTCGTGTATCAACTTGGATACAATCATCAGAGAGAATCCTCATGGTATATTTCTCAGTCAGCTGGGTGAGGGGGCTGTAGAATACACCAACTGCACCTCTGCTGAGGGGTAAACCTCCCTCACCAACGAGTGTCTTGGATATGACACTAAACAATATGATAGTGAAGTTCCAGTAATGCTGGAGCTTTGGGGAATGCGGAGTATCCCTTTCATTACCATCACTCCCAAGTCCACTGTGCCCCAGAGTAGTAGCACCTGATAGGGCCCTATCTATGGCTCAAATAGAACTAAACTGTGTACTTATCCTAAACTGAATTGTTTGAAATGGAACTGTTTTGACATTAACTGTGTGTAAACAAAAACTATACTTATACTAAACTGAATTGTCTGAATCAGAAGTGTTTGACTAAACTGAATAGCTTGAAATAGAAATGTTTTTGACAATTAAACTGTGTACTTAGGCTAAGCTGAATTGTTTGAAATAGAACCTGGGATTGAACCCAAGTCTCCCGGGCCATTGGCAAACACTCTAACCATTATGCCAATTTTTAAATAGTACCACAATAAGGATAGGCATTAACCTCAAAGGTTGATATGTCATTAACCATAAAAATTAAATTAAGGAAATAAACGAATAGCATTCATTTCACGACTTTGGAAGACTCAGTTATTGATTAAAGAGAACTGCTGTTCTCTTTTACAAGTTTTGTAGCTTTGTTAGTGAACAGATGAGATCATTTGAAAACAGTTGGTAAGTGTTCAAAAGCTCACCAGCTGGGCAATATAAAACTAAAAGAAATTAAGGACTTGTTGCTCAAAGTTTTATGTATCAACTCGGATGCTATCATTAGCTGAAACTAGCTAGCATTTGAGCATTTCCTGATTTATCTAACATTTTTTTAATAATTTGTTATCTGTTCACACACACACACACACACACATATATATATATATTTGTTACTCTGTGTTTTTTAGCTTCAGAGTGGACAAAACAAATGCGGAAAGATTGCACCATTTTTACAGAGGAGGTTGGGTTACTGACTGCTTTGAAAAATTCAGTATTTAAAACCTTCTCTATTAATAATTACTCAGTTAAGCTAGTCTGGCACAAGGTCTAGTTGGAGTGGGAAATTTTGAACGGCATAAAGATTTCTTAATCAGTAGGAAGGGCCTGCTTGCCTTGAAAATCAGCATTTCAATGATAGGCCTTTCTCTGGGCTTGATCACCTGCCTGTGGTAGTGCTGGAGGATTCTGCAACTATCTCAACCACCTGATAAATTCTAAATATTTAGATATTGAAAACTACCCTTTGATTCCTGTCGTGCATGTTTTTTTTCTTTGTTGGCTGGTCGGGGGGGTAAATATTGATTTTTTTTTTTTTTTTTTTTTTTCTAAATGGTGGGATTATGAATTGAGTTTATTTCATATAATTACATCTTCCTAAATATTTTGGTGCTTTTGTGATGAATGTATAAACATAGCAGATATTACCTCTGTCCCATAATAGTTGTTACATTTTCTGTATTTAACTTGTATATAAATGTAGCTACTATTATGATAAAAAAAAAATTTCATTTGTGAGATGTCATTTCACATGTATCTTTGTAGGATACTGCAAATTGGAAGAGTTACCTACCTTGTGTATATGTGTGTGTGTGTATATATATATATATATATATATATATATATATATATATATATATATCTTAGTTTTTTATATATAAAATTGATATTTTTTTATTATTTTCATTATTATATATGTATACGCATATATGTATATGCATATATTGGTATATATATTTATACATGCATATATATATATATATATATATATTGTATGTGTGTGTGTATATATATATATATATAGCGAGAGAGAAATCAAGAAGAGCTTTTGCATAAAATATGCTCAATGCTACATGTATGATATATATATATAGTCTTGTTTTTCATAGAGACTCAAATATATCCTCAAATTTTATCCTAGGTGAAACTTTGTTTGTATATGTATATATAGTTGAACATTGTTTACTTGTAAACTCTATAGCATGCAATATATATATATATATATATATATATATATATATATATAATTCAGTAGAAATAATTTAGAAGATAAGTAACTTTTTCATAAAGAAATCATTCTGAGTGTGTTTACTTATCTGTGATATTGCGTGTATGTGTATATAGGATGAATGATTTTAATAATATCTGCCAATATGTTTCTTAAACATATCTATATATATATATATATATATATATACACACACACACACACATTTTCAGTACCCCCCCACACACACAAATATATCCATTCACTGATGCATATATCAATCCACACTCACATATACATTTTTATGCACACACACACACACACATACATATATATATATATATATATATATATATATATATATATATTTCTTTATCTCTTTGGACCTACAATGAAAAACCTTTTTACATATATATATATATATATATACACACCCACCCATGTACATGTACACATTCCCAAATTGCACACACACACACTTTTTTTAGATTTATATCTGTGCGCACACACACACACACACGCACCTTACTCTCAGTACATACCCACATTATGCACACACACACACACACACACTTAAAAAAATTTTTTGAACCAGAACTTGAAACAAAATAAAGACGTGTTGAATTTCTACCTGTGATTTGTCATCACTGATGTAAATTGATCCTCACCATCCTGGTTTATTTTCCTTGTATAAGCCCCACACCATGTCACTCCAACAAATCTCTCACCTTTCTTCCTTTCAACCTCCTTCCTGTATCCTCCACCCCCATGATTTTTTCTTTTTAGTTTAATGAAAAGAAGGGTGTTTAAAAGAACCAGTTCAAATTCGCCTTACTAAGAATAGCGTATATTTATTTATTTGTGGAATCTTGTGTATTGAATATTATATTTGATCAACACCTTAGTATTTCAAATCGATATTTTAGAGGAAAAAAAAATAGAAATTTAAATTTTTTTTTTTTTTTTTGGATTCCGTTTTTAAAAAAGAAACGCCTTTATTTCATGAAAATATTTCAAAACTTGTGAAAATGATGCCTAAATATTTTACTTTGTTTTAATGCTTCACCTGTTGTTGGGACTTATATGCTAGCTGTATCCCCCCAAGTGGAATAAGATCCCCCCCCCCATACAGATCCTCTAAAAAAGTAGTGTCCTGAGTATGACAACAAACTTGAGTTCTAGGAGAATATCAATTCTCTCAAGTTTTTTTTTACATAGTGTTTGCTAGGTTCCCATCTATGGACAGTAAATTTAGCTCTGCTGGGCTGTTATTTAATGACATATCAACCCCTTATGGGGTTTTAATACTTACATATTTATCAGATTTTGCTATTTGATGTATGTGTCTCAAATTCTTGATTTATTTAAGGAAATTTAATCATCTTGTTATTTAACAGCATATCAACCCCTTATCAGGTTTTAATACTAAAATCTGATTAGTTCATAAGAATTTGATTATAATTATAACTAGTGATAAGTTTGGTTTGTTTAATGGCATATCAACTCCTTATGGGTTATTTAATTCTTTTATTTAATGCCTTATGGGCTATTTAATTCTTTTATTTAACGCCTTATGGGTTATTTAACAACAAAATTTGTAATCATTTCTTATATATATATATCAGAAAACTGGAACTAAATCTGTCTATGGAAAATTAACATGCCTTGATGGAGGTTTAACATTTTCGCATTTAAAACTGAAACGTTTGTTATCAATAAATAAAATCATCCTCTGAAGACCTTGTGTTTTTTCTATTAAACATTTTCATATATAATGACAAATTAGTCATCCTCTTTTTTTTTTTTTTTTTTTTATCCTCTATATTCAGGGATAGATTTGTTCATATAATGTTTGATAAACCAATTTCCAAAAATGAAATTTTTTAGGAATAAACTCCCATCACCATCAAATGTCTGAAGATAGATGAACATTTCAAAATCGGCGACCAGCATGTTTGTTTTGTAAAAAATCTGTTTTTGAATATCGGCTTTTAAACTAATCATATATATATATATATGTTTAGTTTTGAAAATTCAAGCAGGTTAATTCAAAGAATCTTGCTGCTTTTTGAATTGCAGTATCATTTGAAAATAAGATTTCATTTTTTTTTTTTTTTTTTTTTTTTTGTTAAAATTTATTTGAAGACACTTCATCTTGAGGAACCCTAAATTTCCACAAAACCCACTTCATGAACCATTGGTAGAAATTATTTGTTCTTCTTTCTTGTATTCTGTAACTTTCTTTTAATATATTGTATTTTCCTTGTCTTGATAATATTCACATGATAACATCAGCCATATACTAACATTGACAATAGTACTGCCTCTTTTTCACTGTCTTTTAAACTCTCTCTCTCTCTCTCTCTCTCCTGTCTGTAAACACCTTCTTACCGCACCCCAGCCACAGAAAAGCTGCATGTATTCATTGCAGCTTTTAAAATATCTCACCCTAGACTGCTTGTCATTAGCCCAGTAAAGTGACTGTACTGTCAATACCCGCACCCTTGAACACAAGCACCATCACCCTTACCCATCTCCGGCCATCTTCATCTAATCAGGTTCAAGAAACTAATCGTCTCTGTTATTTGAAAACTCAATCTCAACTCTAACAAATCATGGCCTTGTGTTTCTGTCTCTTGGAGCTCTTCAATTAATTCTTGTAGAAAAGCAGTTTGATTTACAGTGTTATCTCCCCTTGCCACTGTCGTGGCTGCTGTTGGCATAATTCTGGGTAGAGTTATCTCGTGGAAGTATGTTACGATGCTTATTTATTTGTTCAAACACGGACTTGTATTAGACATTGTAGTGGGGAGAAGGAATAAAACAAATCAGATAAATAATTTAAAAAAGACAAAACAAAACAAAAATCCTGTGGAATGGTAGAAAATAAGATTAATCTTTTAATGAGTAGTCTGATTCGATGCTTTAGTTAGTAGAAATAGAATCTCTTGGTTTCTTAAATAAAAGAAAGAAATCCTGGAAAATAGGAAATGGCTAAAGAAATGGAAGCATTCTCTTTTTTTTTTTGTGGGGGATGGTGAAAATGTAAAAAAAAAAAAAAAAAAATACCTTTCCTCAATTCTTTCATTGTCAAGTACATACATTTTATTGTCATATCCAGAAGACCCCCTTTTTTCTGGGAGGCGTGGTCTTCCCCCTCTGCAGAGGATCTAGTTGATGTTTCTAAGCCCTGCCAACTGAGCTTTTAATTTTTGATGAGCCCAACCTTTCGTGTTTTTTATCAAAATGTTTCAGGTCATTTTCAAATCTGTAATCCTGAAGTTGTTTGTGTTCACTTGTATATAAGATCAATATTCATTGAGGATCTCTCGATAGTTTGATATTTACAAAGAGTATCTTGTCTTGAAATTCTTTTTAGTTGCTTCTGCTAAAAAGCCTTATGCCTGACTTAAGTAGTATGCTATCTGTAAATATAGTCAAATTTCATGTCAGATTCCATTTGCTTTAATTTTATTTTAAATTATTTTATTTGATTTTTGAAAATTCGATACTAGGGACCACCAAAATTTGGAAGAACACATCATTGAAAAGGTGGAATTGGTATGAGGTTATAGTCGATACTTGTTTGAAGAGATAGTCAAAAGTGGAATGTGGTGACGTATATGCTGACATCACACAGGAATAAATCACATGCTGACATCACACAGGAATAAATCACACAATAAATCGAATCGCTACTTAAAAATTGATAATGTGACAACACTTCATTTAAGAAATCCAGAGAATTAAGACTACTACTATTACTACCAGGTGTAAAGAAGCAAAAGAAATAAGATGGAAGAAAAACTAGTTGAAAATTGATCATAATAACCAGGTGTTTGTTACTTATGAACATAACATTAAAAGAGTTAAACTGGTATAACTTTTGAGTTAGTACTTCAAAAGTGGCTTGTGGTGACGTATATGCTGACATCACACAAGAATATACTGACATAGGAAAATAAGATGAAAGCAAAACTAGTCAGAAATTAATTATGATGACAAGTGTTTACTTCAGAAATGCCACCAGTTTAAAGGTCTCTTCCTTCCAGTATAAAGAAACAACCAAAATTAGATGAAATTAAAAAAATATATGTATTTAAAACCTACTCACCAGAAAAAAATTGCACAATTTGAAAACTATTACACATCCAACTACAACTGGATGTAGATAAGGAACAAAAATATAATATAAAGAAAACTTTTCACAAATTAATGACAGTACGACAGTAAGAAATTGAAACGACTCCAAACGATTATACCAATGACTATTCCTGCATTTCAGATTTAGTTTCTTGACTTTTTTTTACTTTTTTTTCTTCAAACACTCTAATGGAAACTCTTACAACTTTTCTTTCATATGTACATGGCATTGAAAATAAGAAGTGTTTATTTTGAGCGTAATTTAATATTTTTCTTTCTTCAGGCAAATTGGAAGCCATTTTAAATAGTAGTAGAAATAATAATGATAATAATATTTATTTTGCAACTTGTTAAAAATCTGTGCTGTTAGTGTTTACAGTTTTGTCTGAATAATTTGAGCTAAATTACAGACATTATTACTATTTATGGTGATGGCTATTATTTTGAAATTTCTAGTGACCTTGACCATTGTGAAGGTTAAATAATTAAATAAAACTGCAAAAAAAGTCAGTAAATAACCAATAAAAGGAAAGTCTGATCACGTTTTCAGCATTACATAAACACATAATCTCTCTCTCCCTCTCCGTTGTGTGTGTGAGAGAATGAAAGATTGTGTGTGTGTGTAAGAGAAGAGGTGTGTGTGAGAGAGAGAGAGAGAAAAGAGAGTTGTGTGTGTGTCTGTGAGAGAGAATAAGAGAGAGTGTATGTGAGAGAATGAAAGATTGTGTGTGTGTGTAAGAGAAGAGGTGTGTGTGAGAGAGAGAGAGAAAAGAGAGTTGTGTGTGTGTCTGTGAGAGAGAATAAGAGAGAGTGTATGTGAGAGAATGAAAGATTGTGTGTGTGTGTGTGTGTAAGAGAAGAGGTGTGTGTGAGAGAGAGAGAGAAAAGAGAGTTGTGTGTGTGTCTGTGAGAGAGAATAAGAGAGAGTGTATGTGAGAGAATGAAAGATTGTGTGTGTGTGTGAGAGAGAGAGAATAAGTGTTGTGTGTCTGTGTGTGTGTGTGAGAGAGAGAGAGTTGTGTGTGTGTTAGAGAATGAAAGATTGTGAGAGAGAGAAAGAATGAGAGATTATGATAGAGAGAATGATGGATGGTGAGAGTAAGAGGAATGTGTGTATGTGAGAGAGAGAGAAAGTGTGTGTGTGTGTGAAAGATTGTGGGATAGAGAGAGAGAGAGAGAGAGAGAGAGAGAGAGAGAGAATGAAAGGTTGTGAGAGTAAGAGGAATGTGTGTACCTGAAAGAGAATTAGAGATGTGTATGTGTGAGAGAGAGAATGAAAGATTGTGTATAAGGGAGATGGTTTCCAGTAAGAAATCATTTGATGGCAATTATTATTTGTTTGCACACAGTTGTATTATTTCATTTACTCCTTTCAACTATAAATAATTTTCTGACTGATCTATTTGACCTATGGATAAGACCCTAAAAGGCACTACCACTGCAAGTCGTAGTGGGCCTGGGAGTAATGGCAACGAAGAGGTGACTCCACTCACTTCAAAGCTACAGCCACCCAGTTAGAATCAAACTCACAGGCAAATGGTCTGCTAGTCCATCTTGATGAATATTATACCATACAAGGCACTCAAACAAATTGGATTTTTTTTCCTCCCTCAAATCCATCTGCAGCATAAAAGAAAGATTCTTAAGGGTAATACCTGACTTAGAACACCCACCCCCAACCGACCTGCTGTTTCTGCCGAACCAGATTCAAACCATCGCAATATAACAGGTCTGGCAAATCTCCAGATTGCTGCCATAAGCTCTTCTGTTCCTTGTCTCTTACATGTTCTCTTGCATTTTCTGCACTTACCCGACAAATCAGGCCTCTCTCCACTTCCAGGTGACCAGTTGTGCATCTTATTAATATTTCCAGGTTTTCCGTTGGCTAAGATCAAGTTTAACCAGGCATAGGAACTAGTTCGTATCATTGAATTGGCATATCGCTAGTTATATAATTTACTCCGACAGCATTGAAGATTGTATATCAAAAAGGTAGCAGCTCACTTGCCCACTCATTCGACTGGTAATCAAAGGACTTGTTCGATGCCTTCATTTAGCAAATAGTGCTGAGGATGAGGTGTAAGACGATGAATTGGCAATACACGGTTGTCTTACCTGCCCAATTAACAAAACTTATATTCTGTAGAACACATTTTTTGGCATTAGTGGTAGGATATAGCTCACTGTAAAACATAGTTTACATGGGTTTTCTTTGGGTTCAATTTTTTTCTGCTATTTTGTGGGTTCTGGTAATAGTCTAGTTCTAACGGTTCAGAACAAAACTTGCACAACTGTACCATTCTTAATAACTGGCGGAAATGTTCTTACATTCTAACAATATAGCAGGAGACGAGACAAAAACAAGAAAAAAAACAGACTATTTAATTCTTTACAAGTCATTCCCTATCAACTATCCCGCACCTTTATGTCATTATCTAAATATTCTTTGGATTCAGCATTCGAAATGCTGTTGGTCCATGATTTCCTTTCGACGAATCTGTACACATATTTACCCAACCCCTCCTCGCAAGTAGGATGTGACACAAGGTCAGTTTTGAAGCGGAGCATAAGAGGCTTGAATTCAGAGTTTTCCTTCTCCTAGATTGGTTGCCTAACCAAGGCTAACAAACCAGCCTGCCCTACTATTTACCCATAGCTGGAGGGAGAATAATTGGATTCGTACCTTTCCCCAAGGTATTGGCGCTGTATGAAATGCAAACTGTCCTGTCTTGGATTTGAACTCTGGTCCCTGTGTCTGTTTCCAACGTCAAGAACCATTACAATACGGGTGCCTAGACAAATACATATGATGGAAATACCTCCCATATTTTAGACACTTTTGAATTTGTAGTAGCTTTTTGTGCTCATTTCATGTTATAATAGAATGATCCTGTTCTGTATAGAAACCACCCAGTCACCTGCTGCTATAGAATACACTGACTTCATCTCTGCAGAGGAATAAGAGCCCATCCTTAAACAAGTGTCTTAGATGTGACAATGAGCCACATCTGACAGTAAGGTCCCAGTCCTCGAGCTTTAGGGAATGTGGAGTACTCCTTCATACCCATTATTCTCTGGTCCCCTCTGACTCAGAGTGGTTGTACCTGTTAGAGTCTCATCTAAGGATCAAATAGGACTGTTTAATCTTTTATTATACTTAAAACTATTTAACTGTGTGCAAACAAAGAATTGATATTTGATAGAATTATTAGTGTTGGATAACAATACTTGAAACTATTTACCTGTGTGCAAACAAATGAGCTTTGGTTTGTTTGAAATGAATGTTACCTACAAGCCATTTGCTGAGAAGTCATTATATATATATAAACAGGATTGGGCTTTAAATAATCCACAAAGGTTGATAGGCTGTAAAACAAAACCAGCCAAATGATTTTCAAAGCAAAAAACAAAAAAAAACCCCTAAATCTTGTTGGGCAGTGGTGGGGAGATTGATCTGCTAGGGGAGATAACTTAGTTTCTGATATTGGTCTATTAAGATGTTTTTTCCACTTCCTACTGAGCTGAAATAGACATGACCTCATTTCCTAATGTGGGGTGCCACGCTAGAAGCAAGCCTCCCATAGCAGCCAGTTTAAAAATTGATAAGACTCCATGGCCATTACCCTTGAAGGGCTCCTTGGCCACCGGACAATAAAGCTAGCTCTTACCTCTGTGGAGGAAGGCCCTTTGGAATCCAGCAATTATCTCTTTCCCCCTCCCGGCACAGGTGACCTTGTGTCACATCCTACCTTTGGCAGAGGAGTTGGGTGAATACAAACATTTTCCTCGTTATTGATATACAGGCTGATTGAAATTTAATGGGGGGGGGCTTATTTTTTATTATCTATGTATATGTTCAATAACCCTGTACATAGACACACATAAGTTAGTTGGAAGTTGGCAACTATTGTCGGGTGCAACCCGAAGGCTCTTTTTTCAATAGCTACTACTATGACAACATGATGGGGATGGTGCTACTCCTTTCTCTAGATGCTCCACTTACCCTCAATTCATACCTTATAATGTTGAGTGTTAAGCAGGGAGGCATCAAGTACCATATTTTGAGTCTTTGGTATGACATGACCTGGGATTGAACCCCCATCTCCCAGACCATTGGAGAACACTCTACCCATTCACATATATGCCTATATACACGTGTGTATTCAAAGTTTAAAGGTAACAATATCTACATGAGGCAGAGCTCATTTGTTTGCACACAGTTAATTAGTTTCGAGAATTGCTATTTAACACTTGGAATCCTATTGGGCTCTGAAAGTTTTGTGTGTGTGTGTGTGTATATATATATATATATATATATATATATATATATATATATATATATATATAATTTTTTTTTCGTGGACATATTCATTTTAAAATTTCTAGTTATTTTACCGTTTTTGACCCACAAAAAATAAGATTTTATATATAACATAATATGTATATATATATATATATATGCACTTGGGGGTGATTGAAAAAACAATTCTTATATGATGGGGGATTACTTTTCAGTCAATCAGTAGATTCTTTTAATTTTTCCTTCTGCTTTTGTTGGTTGGGGGGGGGGGTCCCCACATTTCTGATTGTTGCTAAAGTAATCTAGAACATTCATCTGGCTTCATACATTTTTTTCTTGGTTGTGCTTGCTTATTATGATCAGGTTGAGCTACCAGTTATGTTAATATGGTTTTAACCCCCTGTGCCGTATATGATTGGAATTAAATATCTGAACCTTGTGCCATGCATTGTCTGTTCTGGACATTGTGTCCAAGTCATGTCGTTATATTCTTATGACGTTGCGATCTTAAACTAAGTTTTAGACTTTGTGAAATTCTTTTTCTTTTTTTTTTTTTCCCCTCCTGTTTTGAAGACTAAATGGAAATATCTTCATCTGATTTTTTTTTCTTTTTTTTTTTTTAAATACATATTTGAAAGAAAAAAAAATTTAAGTTATCCTTTCATAGCTTTTTTATTAACTAGCTGAAGTATCCATCTTCATTGGGTACAATGTCAAGACTTGGGGTTCAAGCTGGTTATTCTGCAGTCTTTAACAGCATCCTGCAGACTCTTTGAGGAGCATAAGGTCACAGCCCCGCTTTATCTGTGACAGTATTTTTAAGAGCATGGAGTTTGTTGCCCGATTCCTTCTGGTTTTGGATTCAAAGGTGTTTTTTTTTTTTTTTTCCTTCTAGATGGATTACCTTACCAACGCTAGAGAGTCAAGTCTATCCTACTATTTAACCCTAGCTGGCAGGAAGAAGGGATTCACACCTTACCAAAAGGAATTAGTGCAAAGAGAAATGCAGACAGTTTCATCCAGGATTTGAACTTTGCTCTATGAGTCTATTTTCTATGCCACATATGCTACCAATTAATAATCTGCCCCATCGGTTGGGGTTATAGAATACACCAAATGCGGTTCTGCAGTGGGGTAAGACCTCCTCCCCCAACGAGTCTCCTGGATATGATGCTAAACAATCTGATAGTGAGGTTCCAGTGATGCTCTGGCTTTGGTGAATGCAGAGTACCCTTTCATTACCATTGCTCCCAGGTCCACTCTGGCCCGGAATGATAACACTTGATAGGGTCCTATCTATAGGTTAAATAGGACTAAACTGCGTACTTATGCTAAACTGAATTGTTTAAATTAAAACTGTTTGACTAAACTGAATAGTTTGAAGTAGAAATGTTTTTTGACAATTGGACTGTGTACTTATGCTAAACTGAATTGTTTGAAATGGAACTGTTTTTGACATTGAAACTGTACTCATGCTAAACTGAATTGTTTGAAATGGAACTGTTTTGACATAAAGCCCTAATGAAATATCACACATGTAAATCTGAATTAAGTGTTTGATTTAACTGTGTGTAAAGAAAATCTATACTTATACTAAATTGAATTAGCTGAATTAGAACTGACTAAATTGAATAGCTTGAAATAGAAATGTTTTTGACAATTAAGCTGTGTACTCATACTAAACTGAATTGTTTGAAATAGAACTGATTATTTGTATAAAAATGGATTTGGCATTAAATAACCTACAATGGTTGATATGCTATGAAATCCAACCAATCAATAATTTACCCCAAGCAAAAATGGTTACTTTTTTTCTTATTCCAGCATCTAACTCCAGAGATTTTTTTTTTTTTTTTTTTGTTTTTTGTCCTTGTTAGTCCGAACCAAACCCTAGTGCCATGTTACGCAAGCCAAATCTTGGTCAGAGTGTACTTATTTATTGGTGATTGCATTTATGTGTACGCAAAAAGTTCATGCACTAGTGTGGATATGTTAGCTTGCATTTTTTTTTTTTTTAATGTTTCCCCAACTCCTCCGCCATGAGCAAGATGTGACACGCAGTCAATTTTGAGTGGAGTAAAGCTGGTTTGAGTTCAGTTTTCCTTCTCGTAGACCAAAGTTAAAGAGCCCCTATTGGCCCTACTATTTACCCATAGGTCAGAGGGTGGATAACAAATGGATTCATGCCTTTCTCCTGGGGCTTTAGAACAAAATGAAACACTAACAGCCTTGTTTAGGATTTGAACTTGGTTTCCCAGTTTCATTTCTGATGACATTAACCATCGCACTAAACATACCTCCACTTGCTTTTACTATGATTGTTGTTTTGTTTTTTTCGTTTTTTTTTTTTTTTTTTTCTAATCATTAAGTGAAATCACTGTTTGAACACGAAACTTGAAGTAATTCTTAAGCTCTTAAGATTTTTCTCTTCACAGTAAATTTCACTTCTGATAAGATAGTGATCATCATCATCATCATGTCGTGCCGCTAGCACGGATATCCTTGACCTTCTCTCGCCACTTCTCCCTATCGTTCATCCCCTCTGTCAGGTCCTCAGGGCTACATCCTGTATCCTCACATAGCTGCTGTATGTATATTCAAGCTGGTCGTCCTGCCCTTGCTCGGCCATATGTGGGGGTCCATAGGAGTACATCACTTATGAGCTCGTCCCTGCTTCTCCAGCAGTGTCCTGCATGTCTGGTTCATCATAGTCATAGTTTTCATGATGGGAGGTAGGTGGCCATATAGTTGGGGCCTTGTGGGGTGTTGCCGCCAGGATTTGTTTAATATTGCTCGCAACATTCTTGTGTAATTGCCGTCTAGCTTCTTCTCCACCCATTTTGTTAGTGTCCAAGTGGTGCATCCATACAGCAGTATCAATACAATCACTGCTTGCTTGGAAGAAACTGCGTTTCATTTTATCGGTCAGGTTTGATTTCCATATGATCGATAGTTTATCGATAGCTGTCCATGCCTTCGTTAGCCACGTGTCGATGTCTTTTTCGGTTGATGAGACACTGCTTCCTAGGTATGTGAATTTGTCTACCAGTTTCAGAGAGGTTCCGTCTAGTGTGGAAAATAGCCTTACTTAACTACTTTCTGGGGAAATCTCCATGGCCTAGTGGCTAACATGAGTGGGTGGGTGTTTGGGTTTTATGGCATATCAACCTTTGCGGGTTATTTAATGCCAAATCTGTTTTTATACAAATAATCAGTTCTAATTCATACAATTGAGTTTTGCGTAAGTACAGTTTCAATGTCAGAGAGTTCCATTTCAAACAATTCAGTTTTGCATAAGAATACATTTTAAGTATCAAAACAGTTTTATTTCAAGCAATTCAGTTGAGTTTAAGTATGCAGTTTAGTTCTATTTGACCCCTATCAGGTACTACCACTCCAGGCCAGAGTGGACCTGGGAGCGATGGCAATGAAGGGGGTACCCCACATTCCCCAAAGCTCCAGCATTACTGGAACATCACCATCAGTTTGTTTACTGTCATATCCAGGACACTCATTGAGGGTGTCTTACCCCTCTGCAGAGGTACAGTTGGTGTATTCTACCGCCCTAGCTGACTGGGCAACAGTGACTAACTTGATGTGGACTGTTACGTCATTGTAAGCGGGTAAACTTCGATTGTGACATTAGGTTCTCTTTCAGATTTATACCCAAGGGAAAGATAAATTCTCTTGTTGTCCCCCACACACTGCCAGCTATTGGTTAAATAGTGCCACTACCGTTCTACCAGGATAGTTTTGGCATTAAATAACCCACAAAGGTTGATATGCTATTAAACAAAGAAACCTAAGTAAACCTTCTTTACTTTCTACACCAATGCTGACAAAAGAGAGTTTCTGTCTCATTATTTTTTCAAAACTTTCCTATTCAAGGTTAGTAGGTCAGCTGACAAATCAGTCACTTATATACATACACACACACTCTCACGCGCACATTCTGCTGCATGAGCAAGATGAAAAAAAAGGTTTGTTTTTAAGTGGAGTTTAACAGGTTTGAATTCAGAGTTTTCCTTCTCCTCAACTAGTTGCTATACCAAGGTTGAAGAGCTCAGTCTGCCCTACTATTTACACATAGCTGGAGGTATACCTTTCCAAAATGCTATGTAAAATGCAATTTATATTTCTATGTCAATTTTCTACGATAGTAACCGCTACACGACGAATGCCACAAATACACAATGTAAATTGCAGAATGCAAGTCAGCTTTTCAATCATGAAAAAAATCTCTACAAAACTACGAGTCTGCTTATACAGCGTGGTTAAAATCTAAACCTTTACTCTCGAGTTGTCGACCAGGCGGACATTACTTCTAACAATCAATATCCACCCATAACTGTAACTCCAGCCAATTGCTACAAACATTTCCAACTTGTGTCTGGTGAACATATTTAATAGATTAACACAGATTAATATAAAACAATAAAACTGTGAATACAAATTAAGTATTATATTAACGCTATATGCCATTTCCAACTCGTGTTTGGTGAACATATTTAACCAACTAACACAGAGATTAATATAAAACAATAAAACTGTGAATACAAATTAAGTATTAACGCTATACCACATGCCATTTCCAACAGCTGCTGCACTGACTGTAAACTCTTACCGAAATATCACCTTAGTCTACTGTTGCCCAATCAGCTGAACCTGCTTCTCTGCAGAGGGGTAAGACCCCCCCACTACTGGTGTCCCCCTATATGACACTAAACAATCTAATGGTGAGGCTCCAGTAATGCTGAAGCTTTGGCGAATACTGAGTACCCCTTTATTGCCATCACTCCCAAATCCACTGTGGTAGCACCTGATAGGGCTCTATCTATGGGTCAAATAGAACTAAACTGTGTACTTATGCTAAACTAAATTACTTGAAATAGAACTGTTTTGATATTTAAACTGCATACTTATGCTAAACTGAATTGTTTTAAATAGAACTGTTTTTGACATTTAAGTATGTGTATACAAAGACAATACTTACACTAAACTATACTGTTTGATTAAACTGAATAGCTTGAAATAGAGCTGTTTTGACATTTAAACTGCGTATTTAAACTAAACAGAATTGTTTGAAATAGAACTCTTCATTTGTATAAAAATGTATTTGGCATTAAAGAACTTACCAGGGTTGATATGCCATAAAACCTAAACAAAGTAACATTAGTTTTCCGTATGTTTACAGGGGAGGGGAGTCAACCTATTCAGCAGGTAGAGGTCTCACCCAGAAATTTAAGCCAAAAATCTTGAGATTGACTTTTTTGCCAGTTCAACTTGTATACCACAATTTATTGTGTATGTGTATGTGTGTGTGTGTATATGTCCTTATATTATTCAAAGCCGAGTCAGCCGATGTTAGGAACAATTCTACTTTAGGATTTTCATCAATATCTATGTAATTCAAAATCCAATGGAGAGCTCAATATAAAATAATAATAGATTAAAATACACAACAAATAAATTGTCTGAAGATGCAGATTTAATATTTGAAAGATAAAGGGTCTGCTGAAATCAATATTATCACAAACAAATATGTGCAATGGTTATTGTCGCAGGATATGGACACAGCGACACGAGTTCAAATCCTGGACGAGACTGATTGCATTTCACATAGCACTAATACCCCTGGGAAAGGTATAAATCCAAAATATTCTCCCTCCAGCTATGGGTAAATAGTAGGGCAGACTATGTTCTTCAGTCTTGGTAAGGCAACTAGTCTAGGAAAAGGAAAACTCTGAATTCAAACCTGTTAAACTCCGCTTAAAATTATAATAGTGTGGGTGTAAATATATATATACACACACACACACATTGGAAGGTGTTAGAGAAAATAAGCTTATGAAAATGATTTTGCTCCAGTTCACTCACAAATTATTGGTATAAAGTCTTGAGTCAATAAGGATTACACAATCCAGTTCAGCATTAAATCCAGAAAGGGCAAAGTTCCAAATAGTTAATCCAACATCCTTTTACTTGGAGGAAACATCCCATTTAATGTTTCATATAATGTTTGTTAAAAGTGATCAAATTCTTAGCTGAATGGGCATTTTGTTTGTCCGAGTTCAAAACGCAGCCTTTTCTCTTTTTTTTTTTTTTTTTTTTTTTTTAACCTAATATATAAATTAATTTTCTTAGGCAAAGTCCATCATTTGTATCCTTATTTAATCCTTACTCTAAAATGGATTAGGTTTACTGAATCCAGATGAGACTTGCTTTTAAGATGCGTCTAATAAACAAGGAAGGAGAGGTTTATGGTATGAACATTAGTTTAACTTAACATAGTCTGGCACAAGGTCAAGAAGGTAAGGAAGAATTCACAATCTTGAAAATAGAAAGGGAAGTTCTATCTTAACTGCTTGCTATTTATTCAAAGTAATATGCACAATAATAATAAAAACTCTTCCTCCTGCCCTCAGAGAGGGTCCCCTTATGGCGTAGTGGTCAACATGCTGGACCCCAACATAATAATAAGTGAGTTCAAACTCCTGTTGCACTATTATGTTCACTTTACGACTCATAACCCTGTGAAAGGCCTGAACCCTCTTATCCCCCTATGCAGCCCTGGTGTTCTTCTACAAAGATAGCTTTGGCCATAAATAACCCATGAAGATTGATATGCCATTAAACAAAGAAACTGAAACAAATCAAATTACTACCCTTCTACAAAGATGGCTTTAGCCATAAATAATCCATGACAATTGATATGCCATTAATCAAAGAAACCTAACCAAACCAGCTGCCATCCTTTCCTATTTTTTAAAGGAAGCAGATATTTTTGTTTTCCCTTGAAGTCTTACCGTCTGTTCCACCTACAATTTTGAGAAAAAAAATGGCAGTAGATTGAAAATCTTGTACTTTAAAGTGCATAGATATTTATTTAAAAAGAAGGTGGACGTGTACTGTTGAAACATCCATCTCTAAAATTTTTGTTGCAGATCATTCAGCAAATTTACTTATGAATAAAATCAATAAAAACAACAAACTTTTAGGGAAAAAATGCCTGTTTAATTTTCAGTGGGGAGCATTTTGCTACTTTTATAATGACAGGACACCCTTTGACCATTTTGCTCCATTTTTGTTAACTGGGCCATTGGCCTAACGAGTAGGGTGTTCAGCAATGGCCCGGAAGACTTGTGTTCAATCCCAGGTCGAGTCAAGAAAAATGGTACTTGATGCCACCTTGCTTCACACTCAGCATTATAAGATTAGGATCAAGGGTAAAGTGAAGCAATCCAGGGAATGGAAAGGCACCTTCCTTACACGTCAGTGTAGTAGCTATTGAAAAGGGAGCCTTCGGGTCACCCTTGACTACAGTCACCAACTTTACTTACTTTATTTACTAAACAGTTATCTTCGAAAATGTTGACCGCTACAACAGCTCAGCTGGAGCTGTAGAATACACTGAGTGCACCTCTGCTGCGGGATAAGACTCCCACCCCTTCTGCGGCGAGTGTCTTGGATATGACACTAAACAATCTGATGCTGAGGTTCAAGTAATGCTGGAACTTTAGGGAATGCAGAGCACCCCTTCATTGCCATTGCTCCCAGGTCCACTGTGGCCCGAAATGATTACACCTGATAGGGCTCTGTCTATGGGTTAAATAGAATTAAACTGCGTACTTATGCTAAACTGAATTGTTTGAAATGAAAATGTTTTTGACATTGAAACTGTTCTTATGCAAAACTGAATTGTTTGAAATAGAACTGTTTTGACATTTAATTGTGTGTCAACAAAATCTATGTTTATACTAAACTGAATTGGTTGAATTAGAATTGCTTGAATAAACTAAATAGCTTGAAATAGAAATGTTTTTGACCATTAAACTGTGTACTCATGCTAAACTGAATTGTTTGAAATAGAACTGTTTGACTAAACTGAATAGCTTGAAATAGAAATGTTTTTGACCATTAAACTGTGTACTCATGCTAAACTGAATTGTTTGAAGTAGAACTGATAATTTGTATAAAGATAGATTTGGCATTAAATAACCTACAAAGGTTGATATGCCATAAAACCCAACCAACCAACCAATGCTACTGGAAATTGTGAAAAAGTTTCGGGAAATTGTCGGATGAATTACTTAACAAAATCTGATATTTATGTAGATACTGTATTAATATTTTATGTTCTGTGCAAAGATTTTTTTTCTCTTTTAAAAGTTAATGTTAGAAGATAATGAGAAGACATAACGAATACGTAAGCCATCTAAAATTTAGATTTAAATGTTTGAAAAATCTTTATGAAAACAAAAGGGGGGAAAAAGAATTGTCCTAATTTAGTTTTAAAAACAATATTTGCATTTCTTTATGGACACTAAAATTCACAAATACGTATGAGAAGTTCTCTCAATTCAATAAATGTGCATTTGAAACAGCAACCATATTGACTCAATTTTTTTAATCATGGTATTCTCTCCAAAATTCCCCAAATTTCATATGATTGGTTTGGTTTGTTTTCTTAACGGCATATCAACCTTTGTAGGTTATTTAATGCCAAGACTATTCTCCTTGAAGAACAGTAGTGGTACTATTTAACCCATAGCTGGGTGGATAAGAGAGTTCATACCTTTCCCAAGGGTATTTGCCCGAAAGTGAACGTAATAGCAAGACTTGAGTACGAACTCGCAGTCCATCGCTTTAACCATTACACCACGATGACACCCACCAAATTTCATATGACATAGAACACATTGTATTTTTACTGGACAATTATCATGGTACATCAAAAGCTTGTGGGGTCATATTTGTAAATGCAGAATTTAATCTGTGTAGAATGCAACATCAATTGCTATATATTTCAAAGAGGGACTTGTCTATGGTCTATACCAAGAATAATCCAACAAAAACAATGTTTCAAAATTGTCAGAATCTCTATAATTGTTTTTCCAAGATGAAATTCTGCTTAGGGTTCCGTTTACAGCAGGTCCAGTTCTACTGTGTAAAAGATGAAGAGTAATTTTCTCAGCTCGCAAGGCCGATTACAGGGGTTCATTTGACAATCACAAACCTACAAGATGAAAAGAAAAAAAAAAAGTTGATTACATTTGTTCTCTTCATTTCATGAGAGTTGAAGTAGCACTTTCTTCATTGGAAAATCCAACTGACCTCTTTTTATGAAGACTTATGTTCGAGAAACAAACTCCAAAGCAATAACAAAAAGTTTCTTTGGAGAAGAGGATTGTCAAGCTCTTTAGAGTGGGCCTAAATGTTCATCATGAGTCGGAAAAGTCATCACAAAGAAGCCTAGCATGAAAAACTTTTTTTCAAATCATGATTCAAAACTGAATGCAACAGTTACAGAAAAGATTTAAATCAAATATATGGGGTGGGTGTATGATTTGAAAACCAAATTTGGTAGTGAATTTATGAGGATCATTAAATAAGTTTCCAAACTTTTTTTCGTATGGGCACTTTTATTGATAGTACGCACATGAAACTCTAGTCCCCTTTGAAGTAATCTCCTCCAGCTGCAATGCACTTCTTGTACCATTCCAACAACTTTTTGAAGGCCCCATGGAAGTCCTCTTGTGTGAGTGTGTGAATGACCTTCGTCACAGCCTCTTTCATCTCCTCAATTGTCTCATAACGGCAGCCTCGGAGCTTAGGGAATAACCAAAAGTCACAGGGAGCAAGATCTGAACAATAGGGAGGATGAGGAACTGTCTTAATGCCCATCTTGGTCAAATAGTCTGTGACAAGGATGGAGTTGTGGACTGATGCATTGTCCTCATGGAAATGCCACTGACCCGATTTGAAGAGTGCTAGCCTCTTCCAATGGAATCTCTTCCTAGGAGTCCCTTAAAACCTCAACATAGTCACCCTAACCCTAACCCTTTGGCCAATCAACTCTGGTGTTCTGATTTCCTTACTCCTCCCATACCTCTCATCATCCCTCACAGACTCCCTGCCTTCCTTGAATCTCTTATGCCATTCAAAAACTGATGCTCAATTCATGCAAGATGGTCAAAAAGTAGTCTGAAGCATTCCATATGTTGTCTGTGGCATTTTTTTCAAGTTTAAAACAGAATTTTATTGCATATCATTCTTCTAAAGTGTCAGATTGCATTTTTGAAATTCACCCGCTGTGACAATCAGGCTTTAGTAGGGTGTATTCCAATTGCTGCTGTAGCTATTCATTTGAAGCTGAAATCATAAAAATTGGTCAGTCATCTCATAAGATGTATAGCAATAACATACTGAATTTTCAAGAGTCTATGACCATTTTAAATGCCTGTACAAAAAAGTCTGGAAACTTCTTGAATTCAGCACATATTTATTTTTTTCCTCTTTATAATCCTTGTAGAGGGTAAAGTGCTATTAAAGAATGAAACCTCAATAATAATAAATGTAGTTTTCTTTAATTCTGTCAGGTTTTGGATCATATATAGTAAGTAAGTAAAGTTGGCGACCATAGTCGAGGGTAACCCGAAGGCTCCCTTTTCGATAGCTACTACACCAATGTGTAGGGGAGGGCGCTACTCCTTCCCTGGATTGCTCTACTTTACCCTTGATTCGTACCTTATAATGCTGAGTGTTAAGCAGGGAGGCATCAAGTACCATTTTTTGAGTCTTTGGTATGACTCGACCTGAGATTGAACCCAGGTCTCCCGGGCCATTGGCGAACACTCTAACCCCTAGGCCAATGTCCGGTTGACGTGATAACTACATTTGGTAGAGAATTTGTTTATCATTAGAATTCAATCTTTATCGTACTTGGAGAGGGTGTCGTACAGTTAGAGAATGAAGCTTCAATCATGATGAAATGAAATTTCGTACCCTTGAGACAGGCTTTGAAGAGAGGTTCTGAATCTCCTGCATCTGTTGAAATATGGTTGGATATGTTTGTTTTTGCAGAATTTGTAAAGTTTTGTGACTTTTACAATTTGTTTTTTTTGTTTTTTTTTACTTATTTTATAGTCTTTGTTTTCTTATTTGTATATATTTTATATTCACTTTTAATAATATATTTTTCATCTTTTTTTTTATCATTATTGAATTATTATATTGTCTCTACAAAGTTATCGAATGTGTGTATTTTTCTTGGGAGTAGGGGGGTCACCACAAGCAAGCGCAACCCAAGAACCCACTTTTTCTTATTTCTAATCCAAATTCTTTTCTTATCATATTTGTTTTATTTTATTCAAAGAAACCAAATGACTAAGTAAAGTTGGTGACCATAGTCGAGGGCAACCTGAAGGCTCCCTTTTCAGGAGTTACTACACTTAGGTGTAGGGGAGGGCGCTACTCTTTTCCCTGGATTGCTCCACTTTACCCTTGATATGTACCTTATATTGCTGAGTGTTAAGCAAGGAGGTATCAAGTACCATTTTAAAAGTCTTTGGTATGACTCGACCTGGGATTGAACCCAGGTCTCCCGGACCATTGGCAAACACTCTACTCATTAGTAATGAGTAAACTAAAAAAAAAAACAAAACATTCTTAGGACCCCCCACCCCCAATACTCCGTTACTTTTTTTCTGTTTCTTTTTTTAAATTTTATTTCATTTTATTTTGTATCTTTTTTTTTCTTTTTTTCTTTTTTTTTTTTTTTTTTGTCTGGTTGGGAAACAGCTGGAGCACTGAGTTGTCTGTTCTTCTTGCAGTAACTGCTCCCCAGGTGGCGCCCCTGTGCCTGTCGATTTGTGACATGACGTCTGTTCGTACATTCATGGTGTATTTGTGTTAGACAAACATCACTCACTTTGTGACAAAGGGACTTCTCTGTTCGCACACAAAAGTCACTCAATCAGATGATCGTCATGGCCATTATGATGACCTTCTCTACCATTACGACGACCGCTACCATGAAGATGACGACGATGATGATGATGATGACTGCTACAGCTACTGCTACCACCACTATGATTATGAAGGATCGAAGACCGCACCATCGTGATGGTGGTTACAGCTTTGGTGGTGGTGGTGGCGGTAGTTCAGAATTTTGACTTCGTCAACTAATGTGTCATTTTGTGTATTGTATAGGTTATTACATCATTAAGTAAATTTTTTTTTTTTTTTTTTTTTTACAAAGGAAGAAATAAAAATATGGAAGATATTACCAGACCTGTGTACAAATGGGGAGAATCTAGGAGAATAATTTGCAAAAAAAAAAAAAAAAAAAGAAAAAGAAAAAATATTGGAACGGTATGGATTTTAAACCATTTTTAAAGGTAGAGAGGAAAACTTTAAAAAAAAAAAAAGATTTAAAAAAAAAAAACTCTCTCATAACAGCTTTAGAGATATGCACTGCTGAAAAAGAAAAAAAAAACTGACATTATTGGTGTTGATGGTGATAAGAGTCATTTTTGTGAGAAAGGGTCGGCCGACAATGGGCTGGGAGAGATTGAAAAAGTAAATTTTGTAAAGGAGAAAAAAAAAAATGAAAGAAAAAATATCCTGGAAAAAAAACAAAAGAAAAAGACATTCACGGATATTTCCTTGCCAATACTCTGATTTTGATGTTTTGGTAATCTCCAGAAGTCCAAGCTGAGAAAATCCATGCACATTGATTTATATATATATATATATATGTGTGTGTGTGTGTATATATATATGTATATATATTTTCTTTTTTTACTTGCCATAAATATGGTTACAAATGACCTTTTTAAAAAAAAAATGTAAAAGAAGAAAGGAAAAAAATATAAATAAAAAAAAGACAAAAGAAAGAAAAAAGACAAAATACAACAACAAAATGGATTCACGCATTTACAAATTTAAAAGAAATTTAAAGACACACACGAAAAAAGAAAAAAAAAACAACAAAAAACAAATGTCACAAAGCTTTTTATGGAGAACTCATTTAAAAACTGAAAATAAAAATCATTTTAAAAAAAAAAAAAAAGAAAAAAAATCTTTAAAAATTTTGCTGTTTGCGAATGACAATCAATTCACTGAAAGATTTTGCTGCAAAAAAGATTTTGCCGCAAAAAAAGATTTTGCTGCAAAAAGATTTTGCTGCAAAAAAGATTTTGCTGCAAAAAAAAAATATTCCCAAGAATTTGTTCCCTATCTCCATTTTCTACAAGAATTCTTGAAAAAAAATAAATAAAATGGACAAGCGCTATTTTTAGGTATATTTTCAACCAAAAAAAAAAAAATGGACACTAAACCAGGATTTTAAAAATCAGATCTGTTTCCATTAAATTTTAGTTTGTTATTTTTTTTATTTTTTTTTTTTTTATTTTAAAAAAATATTTTTAAAATCATTATTTCATATTTTTCTTCCATTCTCGTAAATTTTTTTTTCTTTTTCATAAGATTAATGCTATTCTGCATTGTTTATTAATTATTTTTTAAAAATTTTAATAAAATAATTAATGCAATATAGCATTAATTAAAATCTTTTTAAAATTTGCTTCCAAAAACAAAAAAAAAGGGAAAAAAAATTCCACTTAGAAGAAACATCTGAACTTGTCAGTATCTAAAATTAATTTTATTTTTTACTTACCTGACGACCCTGCTTCCATTTATTGAATGTATTGTATATATTGGTATGTATCAAAAGTTAATTTTTTTTTATTCAATGAAAAGTTCGCAGAGACCCACTTCAGATCTCCTTGTTTTTATTTTTTGGTGGGGGGGTATTTTGTTTTCTTTTTAGCTTGTCTAATATGATATCTCTTAATAACTCTCAGTTTGAATGTTTTCAAATGCTGATGGTCAGGTACTCGATCTTGTTCATAATTAATAAACTGATGGTCATCCACTTTTAAGTTTCGTTTTAAGGGACAAAAATCACCACCTTTTAAACTGATTGTAACCAGTTTAGGGCCATACTGTCAGTTATTGTTTTATTTCCTTCCACTTCCCAAGTTCTGCAAGCAGCTTCAGTGGTGTGGAGGTTCAGTTTAAAATAATGCCTCAAAATTGCCAGAATCTCAACACTTGTATCCCTCCATCATAAAATTTGAAACAATAAGTACCACTGAATAGTACTGATAATATGATTTTACAAACACACACATATATACAGTCTTATATAATGGAAGAAATATGATTTGAAAACCAAAATTTGGTTGTGTATTTGTTCTTTGCTTTTACGTAATAATGAAATAGATATTTGACCAAATTTTGCTTTCGAAGTCTTGACCTTCTTCTGTCAACCATTTTATCCCAATAGGAATTTGACAAATTTTGGGATAAAGATCTACCAAAAATGATTTTTAAATACTTTTGATACACACTTATATATATTTGAGAGACCTATTTAATATTCAAATTATACTTCCTCGAAGATATACTTTCATTATCATTATTATATCTAGCTATACTTATTACTACAGTCTCTTGGGTCAATAAGTTCTGGATACAAGAGAAAACAGTCCAATATCAGAAATTGATGACGTGACATCTGAAAAGGTTTGAACTTGCATCCAAGACCATGTGTGCCCATTCCTCATGGACGTCACCTTAGCCATTGTGGACATGGAAACCACTGACCCTGAGAGTTGAGATAAAAAGCAACAATAATCAGATGGAGTAAAACTCGCCATATTCATAGTGAAAATGAACTTTAAAAAATCGAGTCTCTTAAAATGTTTTATTTGCCAAGTGATACTAAAAGATAGAGCAGACATTTGAAAAATAAGTATTTTTTTTTTTATTTCTTTTTTTTTTTAAAAGAAGGATGTATGTCTCTAAAAAATATATCTGTTGAATATATGTACAGTTTTATATATGAATATAGCATCTGTCTAAATGTCTGAGATGAAATTCGGGGGAGTCTCCATAGCATAATGGGTAGAGTGTTGGACTGTGACCTCAAAGTGAGCAAGTTCAAACTCCAGTTATGTTTTTACATTCACTTTCAGACTAATGCCCCTTGGGAAAGGCATGAACTCCCTTTTCCTCCCAGCTATGGATTAAACAGTATCGCTACTGTTCTTCTAAATGGATGGCTTTGGCATTAAATAACCCGAGAAGGTTGATATGCCAATGAAAAACAAAGAAAGAATGCGATGAAGTTATTATTCTCAACACCATTCGGACCTCATCTTTGTTGTTATGCTCGCAACATTTCGGCTGCTGTTTGTTTCGGTTGTTGTAAGTAATGTTCAGGGAAATTCGTGAGTTCAATTCCTGGGCCCAGCAACAGGAGAAGTGGTGTTACAAGGGCAAAATAAATGAGAAGGTGTATTTACTGAAACTAGATATTTCAAGGTAGGAACGATGGAATGAGGGCTGCCTACCCTCCACTTCCCACTTTCATGGATTGAAGCTTGGTTCAAAGTTCTCTGAAGATTACCGACTGCGACTTGGACGAAAGAAGAAGACTTGTGTAAATAATACGTTAATTTAGATTCATTTCAAGAAAAGAATAAATTCTTTTTTTGTTTTACTGGATTTTAGGCTGCTTTTTGTTTAGGTTCTTATTAATCGCATAGATTTTTACCCAATTTTTATTTATCCTCTTACTTACTGATCCCCAAAGAGGTTTACTGAATTTGTCTCCTATGAAACTATCATTTTATTCATAATTTGAAACGTTGTTTCTAATGTTCTGGCGTGCGAAAAATTGAGAGAATGATACAGTTTCCAGCCTGGTTGTGGGTGGGTAGGGGGGTGCATTTGATACCTGTCAGGTATCTGCTTAAAAGGGCTAAATAGAATGTCCATCCTGGTAAAATTCTTATGGTCTTGTCTGTAGCCTCGTCCTGGAAATTACTTGGCTTCACTGGCCAAACCGGGATCTGTTGGCATCGGCCTCGGCTATCCAATCAATGGGATTGATTCTACATCTGCGAGTGGCTACTGTTGTTATCCAACCACTAAACCAATCCGACCTTTGACTGAAGCTTGAAAGGAAGGTGGGTTGTCAAGGTCGGATCCTGGTTAGCAAAGCTGAAAATGAGGTTGCTATTGCTTGCAAGACTTTCAAGCACCCAGTATATTCGAATATGAATTCTCGTTCGCTCACCTTATATTTATAGATTCTCAGTGAAGGAGCCAATCTTAGCACAGAAATTTCCTTAACCTCATGGAGTTTTTTAAAGAATAGTACAGTCTTCCCTGACTACCAGAGATGTCTAGAACATTGTGGTTTCGAATCAATAAGGAAGGTCTCATTCAGTATTTCTCAAAATCTTTTTTCTTGTTTTTGGCTCATTTTTTGGTCTTAAGAAAACATCGGGCCGACATAAGCACAAATAGAAATTCCATGTAACAAAAAATACATTTCATTTACAAAAGTAAAATTTGGTAAAAATAAATCCTTTTTTTATAATTACACTACTCCTGGTATATATCTATCAGCTTGTCAAGTTAAACTTTCAACTCTTGGTTCACTTTCAGGCATACGTCTCCTCTTTTTTCAGTCTGCGATAAATTGTTTTTTTTTGTGAGTGCGTCATTTGCTGCTGGCCCATTTCAAAAAGTTCTCAGGCCCACTATAAACTCTAAATAATCTAGAAAGCAAGTAAAATTGGTATCTACAGGATCACCTCTCTCCAGAAATTTTTGGGGTAAATTAATTAATCAGAAAGGTTTTGTTTTTTTTGTATAAAAAGTAAATATAATTTATCTGTAGGCAAGTTGACATTGATGTAGGAAACAATTTTTTTTTTTTTTTTTTTTAAAGCCTAAAGCTGGTAACTCTATACCCTAGGGTGAACAACATTGTTTTATCGGCCTTTTTTATCATAAAAGTTAGAAATATCATTTCCTTACAGGACACGGTCATTGTATTTGATTAGACAAAAAACAGATAATTCTTTTATTTCTTGTCTTCATCTCAAATTTATATTAATGAAAGATGGCTGGGGGTGGGGGACTTCCCATGGTGTAGTGGCTGATGTGCTGGACTGCAATGTTATGGTAAGTGAGTTCAAACTCTAGTTGTGCTATTACATTCACTTTCAGACTAATACCCTTGGGAAAGGCATGAACCCCCTTATCCCTCTATGTTGGACTGCAACATCATAGTGAGTTCAAACTCCAGTTGTGCTATTACATTCACTTTCAGACTAATACCCTTGGTAAAGGCATGAACCCCTTATCCCTTCAGCTTTGGGTTAAATAGTATCACTGCTATTCTTCTACAAGGATGGCTTTGGCATTAAATAACCCGAGAAGGTTAATATGCCATTAAACAAAGCAACCAAACCAAACCAAAGATGGCTGAGTTAAGTATTCATGATTTATATATTTGAATTTAGTTTGTGAACAGTGCAGCCTCTTTGGCTTGAAAAACAAAGAAGGTTGTTTTTCTTTCGTAGAGAAAGGCCTGACCCAAAAGAATTACATTGACGCAAGATATTTTAATTTTGTACTAGTCAATATTGTGTCAGAGTTGATTCAAGTTGTAGCAAATAAAACAACAGATTATTGACTCAAAATAATTTTTTTTTTTTCTTTATCAGGATAAGTAGATAGATAGGAACAGACTGATAGATAAAATAGAGGTTGATAGGAACAGACTGATAGATAAAATAGAGGTTGATAGGAACGGACTGATAGATAAAATAGAGGTTGATAGGAACGGACTGATAGATAAAATAGAGGTTGATAGGAACGGACTGATAGATAAAATAGAGGTTGATAGGAACGGACTGATAGATAAAATAGAGGTTGATAGGAACGGACTGATAGATAAAATAGAGGTTGATAGGAACGGACTGATAGATAAAATAGAGGTTGATAGGAACGGACTGATAGATAAAATAGAGGTTGATAGGAACGGACTGATAGATAAAATAGAGGTTGATAGGAACGGACTGATAGATAAAATAGAGGTTGATAGGAACGGACTGATAGATAAAATAGAGGTTGATAGGAACGGACTGATAGATAAAATAGAGGTTGATAGGAACGGACTGATAGATAAAATAGAGGTTGATAGGAACGGACTGATAGATAAAATAGAGGTTGATAGGAACGGACTGATAGATAAAATAGAGGTTGATAGGAACGGACTGATAGATAAAATAGAGGTTGATAGGAACGGACTGATAGATAAAATAGAGGTTGATAGGAACGGACTGATAGATAAAATAGAGGTTGATAGGAACGGACTGATAGATAAAATAGAGGTTGATAGGAACGGACTGATAGATAAAATAGAGGTTGATAGGAACGGACTGATAGATAAAATAGAGGTTGATAGGAACGGACTGATAGATAAAATAGAGGTTGATAGGAACGGACTGATAGATAAAATAGAGGTTGATAGGAACGGACTGATAGATAAAATAGAGGTTGATAGGAACGGACTGATAGATAAAATAGAGGTTGATAGGAACGGACTGATAGATAAAATAGAGGTTGATAGGAACGGACTGATAGATAAAATAGAGGTTGATAGGAACGGACTGATAGATAAAATAGAGGTTGATAGGAACGGACTGATAGATAAAATAGATTTTGAGTAAACTGAACTCTTGATAAGGCAACCAGTCTAAGAGAACGAAAAACTCTGAGTTTGAAACCTGAAGAATGTTTGGGAGAATTTGTGGCACATTGGTACACCATTTTTTTATTACTAGCTCATCAAAAAAAAGTGTGGCTGGTTCAACACAAGTTTCCATCACTATAAACAAAAATCACCTGTATACATGGTCCAGCAGTTCACATATTCAAATATGCTGTTGGGCACTTTGGGAAAGCCTTGTGTGTGTGCAAAATGTAAACGAACAAAAGCTAATACAAAATACATTAATTTCCCGAGCTGATGTAGGTCGATGAAATGGTTGAGCGGTAAGATGTCTGCTTGAAGTCTAGCCACACTGATGAGTTGTGATACAACGAAACTGTTTGTTTGAATGACAATATATAAGTATTTTGTAATTTGCCTGAAGCATTGCACAAATTATTTTATAGTATTGAATTAATTTAGAGTTATTGCAATGCGAAATAATAATTATTTGAGTCTAATTAATTTCGAAGTTAAATTTCTTCGGCAGAGACTTTTTATTAATAAAAAAAAAGTCTCTGATAATGAAGTTTAACTTTGAATTTAATTAGACTCAAATGATTATTATTTCGCATTTCAATAGCCCTCTAAATTAATTCAATACTATAAAAAATATATATATATATATATATATATATATATATATATGCAAAATGTAAATGAACAAAAGCTAATACAAAATGCATTAATTTCCCAAGCTGATGTAGGTCAATGAATTGGGTGAGTGGTAAGATCTCTGCTTGAAGGCTAGCCACACTGAAGAGTTGTGATAAAACGAAACTGTCTATTTATGAATGATATATATCAGTTGATAATAAGCATTATTTTTATTAGTACTTACACCCTTTTAGCAGAACTTAGAAAGGCACTAAACCAACTTTGATGAGCATAAAGTATCCTTTCATTACCATAACTGCCAGGTTCCCTCTGGCCCGAAGTGGTAGTACCTGTCAGTCCAATTTATTGGTCAAACAGATGTTTCAAAATTCTGAGCATTTGATAGGAATTCCTCATGTGTAAACAAATGATTTTCTAAAAGGAATTATTAGTATTTGAGAGAAATACTTGAAACCTGAAAAAATATTCACAAATAGTACAGTTTTTATAAAAATGCAATGGAACGTTAGAAATGTTGTATGATTACGATCAAGCATTTACAAATGAATCAAGTTTTGGCTTTGAATAACCCATTAGGGGTTTGATATGCTGTTGTGAATAAACCCAAGAAAAGATAGTCAAGATCATAATTCTAGATTTAAAAATTAATTAAATTTTGCCTTAAAAAGCCCAT
This sequence comes from Sepioteuthis lessoniana, assembly GCA_963585895.1. NCBI lineage: Eukaryota > Metazoa > Mollusca > Cephalopoda > Myopsida > Loliginidae > Sepioteuthis > Sepioteuthis lessoniana. Next base: position 40,049,503 of record OY757947.1, on the reverse strand, counting down.
AAGTTGGTACACCATTTAAGTACCCCCCCACTCCCCACAAGAAACGTTTGATATCTGCATGTTATTCATCACAGGATTCTGACTTATTTTTAGCCTTGCCCACGTGTAAAGACCCTTGTTAAACTTACTTTAGGTTGATTAATTGCTTTTTATTAGTACCAGGCCATTAGCCTAATGAGTAGAGTGTTTGCCAATGGTCCGGGAGATCGGGGTTCAATCCTTGGTTGAGTCATACCAAAGACTCAAAAAATGGTACTTGATGCCACTTTGCTTATCACTCAGTATTATAAGGTAAGGATCAAGAGTAAAGTGGAGCAGTCCAGGGAATGGAGTAGCACCCTCCCCTACACCTCGATGTAGTAGCTATTGAAAAGGGAGACTTCGATTCACCCTCGACTAAGGTCTCTAACTCTCTATTAGTACTATGATATTAATGTCAGGGGGTTTACGTTAATAACTTTATGCTAAACTTAAAGATTTCAAAAAAAAAAAGTATTAGGAAAATAAGTAATTTCTATGATATCTTTCATATTTCTAAAATCGTTTTTTTTTTTTTTTATGTACCCCCCCCCCCACACACACACACTACTAAGAATAAGAACCTAGACCTTTAATACAAGTCGAGTGATGGTTAAATATATGATCGGCCATAGACCGAGGAGAAAGGGTTAAAATAAATCCTTGTGGGATGAGGTCTGATTAATAGACAGGGAGAAACAGTAGTTAATAAGATGTCAGATTGAAACTGCTCTCATAATATACGTGGTTGACTCCATCAGCAAAACAGGTCATTGATATAGACAGTATTCAGGGAACCTGTTCGCCAATGGCCCGGGAGACCTGGGTTCAATCCCAGGTAGAGTCATACCAAAGACTTTAAAAATGGAACTTGATACCACCTTGCTTAACACTCAGCATTATAAGGTACGGAACAAGGGTAAAGTGGAGCAATCCAGGGAATGGAGTAGCGCCCTCCCCTACACCTTGGTGTAGTAGCTATCGAAAAGGGAGCCTTCGGGTCACCCTCGACTATGGTCGCTAACTTTACTTACTCGTTTTTAAAAAATGGTTGACTTGATCAGCAAAACAGGTCATTGATATAGACAGTATTCAGGGAACCTTCGTTTTAAAAAAATGGTTGACTCCATCAGCAAAACAGGTCATTGATATAGACAGTATTCAGGGAACCTTCGTTTTAAAAAAATGGTTGACTCCATCAGCAAAACAGGTCAGATATAGGCAGTATTCAGGGAACCTTCGTTTTAAAAAAATGGTTGACTCGATCAGCAAAACAGGTCATTGATATAGACAGTATTCAGGGAACCTTCGTTTTAAAAAAATGGTTGACTCGATCAGCAAAACAGGTCATTGATATAGACAGTATTCAGGGAACCTTCGTTTTAAAAAAATGGTTGACTCCATCAGCAAAACAGGTCATTGATATAGACAGTATTCAGGGAACCTTTGTTTTAAAAAAAAAAAAAAACAAAAGAAATTCTTTTTGTGAAAACATTTCCATAGGAACGTGATTTGTTTGTCACACAGAGAAAGGCTCGCTAGATAACTTTCAGTTCAAAATTTTTTCGAACAAAGAAAAAGTATTTGAATTCTGATGGATATTAGACACAAGTTGAATAAGTCCAGTGCTCCCTGAAGAAGGCTGTTGAAACATCGTACATAAAAAGTTTTTTTTAACTTAAAAAATGAAGAAAAAGCAGATGTGAAGAATAAGTCGATAATAAAAAAGAAAATAATTATTTACATATCAGAGAAAAAAAAAATTTAAATCTTATTTGTTATTTAATTTGGCATCTAAGACTAAGAATAGTTTTAAAAAAATTGTAGATAGTACATATTAGCACAAATGTAAAAATTGGTTTGTGTGTGTGTGTGCACACACGTGCGGGTTTTTTTTTGTTTTTTTTTGTCACTGAGCCTCACTACTACATCAGACTCTTAGCTAGAAATTTCAATCTCTGTTATCCAACTACTTTACAACCTTCTCTAGGCAATAATGACATAGAAATAGACCTGAGCTGTCTAAATAAGAGCAGGGAAGCCCTATCTACTTCTTGATAACAGTACAAATACAGGCTGAATATGCTGGACCCTGGCTCAGATGTAAAGGCAGATCTAATTGGCTGTATTGTTGTGATGTATAAATGGGTATCCTTGGCTAGATTTCGGGTTACCTGCATAAATGTACTTCTAGATAGTGGCACAAATACTTGCTGAATACATGGGGCCATAGCTCAGATATAAGGGCACATCTGATTGGTTGTATTGTGGCCTGGTAATAGTGATGTAAAAATAAAGATTCACATATAAGGGCGTATCTGATTGGCTGTATTGTTATTAGGTAACAGTAATTTTGAAATGGGGATTCCCTGGCCAGAACTAAGGCTGCCTGAGTATATGTATTCAGTAACAACAAAAATTCTCATCACTCAGAATTTAAAGGTTAAAATTTCAAAGACGGCCATTTTATATGCTTATTTTAGGAATACAGGCTCACATGTCATTAACTATATACAAAAAAAAAAAAACTTGTTTAGGCTATAATAGATTCTTGCCATTTTACCATCAGCACAAATACTGTCCACTTGGATTTTATGGATTAGAGATATAACCAGGTAAAAAAAAACATGTTTAGCCACTTGGGAGTAGTTGATGTTGATAAGTCAGTTCATAAAAGGTGATGAAGACGGTGAGTGTCCTGTAGTAGCTGACAAGATAATTTCTTTGTCCTGGCTCACCTTATTCTTGCAGTTAATTGGATAATGATTTCAAGCAGTCTGTCAATGATGATTAGGGCAATGAAAGTGATCATCTTCCTTCTTCCAGAGCAGCTGATAAGATATATTTGCTAGTAATAGTGTTGCATAAAAATACCATGAATTTCGGTTAGTTCATTTACATATATATATATATATGTGTGTGTCTCTGTCTCTCTATCAAATATATATATATATACACAAACACTAGGGTCGTTCAAAAAGTTCTAAACTTCACCCTGAAAGAAAAATCATGGCTGAACATTTGTTGTGGCAACACACTACCAGTTTTTTTAAAATTTGAAAAATCAGAATTAGGTTTTCTAGTTTCATAAGAAGTGGTAGTGTTTGGCCACAACAAAAATGTTCAGCTATGCCTCTTCTTTCTTGGCAAGGCTTAGAACTTTTTGAATACTTCATATATATATATGTGTGTGTATGTATGTATAATCTCAAACTGAATTAAAAATATTTACCTTTTTTAAGATTATTCTGTTTTAAAACATTTTTTCTTTTAATTTAACTGTTCTTGAAAAATAAGCACTTTTTTTTTTCAAATGTTAGATGTTTTAATAGGTAAATATTGTACTGGTTTACAAACGTCCTTAGTTTTAAAGGTAAGTTTTTAATTTCAATTTGATTTTAATTAGGCTCTGACCTAGGAATATAAGGCTCTTTTTTATGTGTTATTAGTGATGGCTAACAGTGTGTGTGTGTGTAACTGTTTGAACAATTGAAGTAGTTCTCTTTGTTATTAAGTTGTCTCCTCTTGGGTTGGGAACTCTTCTGGGTGAGATTTAAGGAAGAAAAGGAACTAGAAAAACATGAAAGTTTTTGTTCCTTTTACAGCAGCAGCAGCCAATATGTTTTCACAGTTGATAAATCAGTAAAACAGAAGAAAACCACTTGCATCTGTTCATGCCAGCAAACAGGGGACTACTACTATATATATATATATATATATATATATATATATATAAAATAGGATTTACTCACATTATTAAAAAAAAGAAATCTTAGAGATGACAAGTTTCATTTGTTCGTTTTTATATAAGTGGCAATTTTTTTTTTCAATTCATTAACTGTTCAAACTCATTTATTTTCTTTTTTTTTTTCTTTTTTTTTTTCTGCAGTTTTGTGTTAATTTCTAAATTATTTTCATCTCTGTATATTTTATTATTTTTTATTATTAATACAAGTTGTAAATGGTTTTAATATTTCAAATTTTCTCACTTTTTTTTTTTTTTTTTTTTTTCAATTTTTATTTTATTCTTCAGACCCATTTTACCCCACCCCACTCACCTTGAAAAAAGAAAAAAAAATCAATACATCACTTCACTTTTATTGTCTCCTTCAGTTGACTAAATGATTCTTTGGAGAGGACAGATTCGCATAAATACCATTTTTTTTTTCTTTGTTCATCTTTTTTTCTTTTTTTTTCCTTTTTTTTTTTTTAACATTCTTCAGATTTCTCAATGTACAATGGATATAAAAATTGAAAAAAAAAAAAAAAAAAAAAAAAAACAAGCAAAAAAAAAAAACAAAAAGTTATTAAACAATCACTCCTTGACAATCATGTTATTCTTTATTTTTTACACCTGAGACTTTTCTCTCTCTCTCTCTCTCTCTCTCTCTACCTTTTTTTTTTTTTTTTTTTTTTTTTTTTTTTTACCATTTATCGTTTTGCTACAATGTTTTTCATCCTTTAAAAAAAAAAAAAAAACGTCCTGAAAGATTTGTCAAAAATTTACTCATCATCAGTATATATTATTGTCGATAAATAAGATCAACCCTGCTTGTGTTTCATTTTGAGCATTTTCATTGTCTATTAATCCCAAACAAGAAGGTTGATGAATATTCATAGTCGAAAGGTCAATCCTGGACAATTCCAAAGCAATTTCATATTCTTACTGCCTTCATTAGTATCCTGCAAAGTTTATTACTATTAACTCAAAACACCCCAAACTTTTCAAATTTACTTAATTTTACCATTTGTGTGATTTACGTTTCAAGGATGATTGAAATTAAACTAGTACAATAAAGAGCAACCAAGATTTTTAGTATTTTTTTAAAGTATAATTGTAAAATTACTTGATTTAGTTTTTAAAATACACAGATAAACAAGTATTTAATTAATAAATTCTCAGATTTTAGTTCCATCCCCTCACCAGAAAAATGGTTCCTTAGCCCAATACCTGCTGGAATTTAGACATCAAGACATTTCTCCACTCAAAACTGTCACCAAAAATAAAATATCAACACCATAGTTACCAAAAATGAAATTACATACATATATATATATATATATATATAATGAGTGTTGGTCGTCAGTAAATCACTATGTGGTTATTTGTCGAACCAAGTGCAATATAATATGGAGAGTGCTCAATATCTATGATAGAGCTGCTACTATAATAATAATAATAATAATAATGATAATAACTAAATATATATTATATATATATTTAATCCATGGAAAATATTTTTCTGCAACATGAGGTTTCTTGAAGTTTAACAACATTCGTCAGGCAGTTAAAATTTCATTCCATCTTTTTAACTGCCTGACGAATGTTGTTATAAACTTCAAGAAACCTTAGGTTGCAGAAAAATATTTTCCATGGACTAAATATATATATATAATATATATTTATTCATTATCATCATTATCATATATATATATATATATATATATATAGTTTACTTATTTTTGGACTGTTGAATATTCATATTTTTTGTTTTGATGTAGCATGTATTTACCTAACCCCTCTATCACATGCAGGATACGACACAAGGTCAATTTTTAAGAGGAGTAAAGCTGGTTTGATTTTATTTATTTATTACAAATTTTCTTATCAACCAAAGATTGTAAGATTTTCTTATTTAATTATTTCTTACAGAACATTATAGATGTATTTACCCAACCCCTCCACCCCATGCAGGATGTGACACAGGGTCAATTTTTCAGTTGAATACAGCTTTTTTTTTTTTAGTTCAGGTTTTCTTCTGATAAACTGGTTGTCTTACCAAGACTTGGGAACCCAATCCACCCTACTATTTACTACCCATATTTACCCATCACTAGTAGAACAGATGGACTTGTGCCTCTCCAAAGTCTATGAACATTAACATAGTCTGTTGTTGTTGGCGACTGTGGGGCCTAGATATTTGAATTTATTTACCTGTGTTAGTACCTAACCCTGAGATCTCAAAAGGAGTTTCGTACATAATTTTTTGTCTAAATTCCTTTGCAGATTTCAAGAAACGAGTGATTATTTCCTGTGCACCCTGGTAGTTGTGTGCCACGAAGGCAGTGTTGTCACCTGATATATATAAGCAGCATTTCTTCATTAATACATAATTGATTGAACATAATAGATATTTTTTGTCTACATATTTTTTTGTGAATCCTTTTGAATTGTCATACTGATCTTATGATCTCCTCCTCCAAAATAATATTTTATAAAGAGGTAGAAAACATAAAACAGGCTCTCATCAATAATGGGTTTCCTATCTATATTGTTGATGAACGAATTAAATATATGATTAAAAATGTTAACCAACAAAATAAACACTGTACCACTGCACCCTGTCAACAAACATATATCAAACTTTTTTACCATAACCAAATGCACTACAATTATAAATCAGATGAAAAAATATTAAAAACATTGATTCATAAAAACATACTCCCCACTGATTCTAATAAAAAAATAAAACTTATCATATATGATGATAAATTTAAAACCTCCAACTTAGTCATTAAAAATAATTCCTCTCCCTCGATTGGAGTTTTGCAAAAAACCAACGATATATATCAATTCAAATGTCCTTTAGGAGATTGTATCTCTGAAAACAACAATAAATATGTCGGTTTAACCTCAACTACTCTATCGAGAAGACTTACAATGCACCTTTCTGATTAAAGTTCCATAGCACGGCATTTAAAAAATCATTCATGCCCAACAACAGAATTACGGAAAATTTTTACCAAAAAAACAACAATATTAGAACATCAAAATAATAAGCAAAAACTACAGATTCATACAACCCAAGCTTAATAGAATTAATTTTGAAACCAGTGCTAATGTACTTAAATGTCTTTAGCTACTGATGCTATTTATAGAAACAAATTCGAAAAGTAAACGCTACATAATACAACAGTACAGGTGCTCTTTGTACAAAGTAGTAATCTACATACAAAAGTTACATCACTTTTGTAATACATCCTCCCCTGATGATGGCTCAAAGTTGGGCAGAAAGTACTTGGGAAATAACTAATTATGGAAGATTTATTAACCAATTCCTGGCGAATATCATAAGATCAATACGGCAATTCGAAAGAATTAACAAAAAATATGTAGACAAAAAATGTCTATTATGTGCAATCAATTATATATATATATATAACCATGTATATTTGCATGCATAGGCATATATATATACTTATGCTTCTACATGCATACACACACACATATATATTTATATATAGAGAGAGATACATAGAGATAAACACACACACACACACACACACATATATATATATATATATATACACCAATGTGTGTGTTTATTATGTAGCAATAAAATTCAAACTTTTAAAAATCGATAAATCTGTTAAGTGTCACACACTTAAATAAAAAGAAATTGTTTTTCTGTCATTATAACCAGCTGTGAGTCAAGTCTTGATCTCTTGTCCAAGACGGGTGCTTCTTACACACACACATATATATATATATATATATATATATATATATTTCTTTAAGTAAAACAAAAATCAGTCACATTAGGATTTTAAATTTATTTCCATTCTGTTATGGGTATTGATATGAATCAATAACACCAAAAATAACAGGACTTCTTCAGATCTAATGGATAAAATAATTCAGAGTAGATAAAGGAAGGAAGGGTGAGAGGGGTGAAGAGTTTCCTCCCCATTCAGCCCACTTCCGGTTTTTAGTTTTTATTACCAGTTGGAATTATAGTAAATTAGATTTTTTAATTTTTAAATTCTAAATACATTTCAACTTGGTCTAGTGTGAGATAAAAGTATATACTTAGAAATTTAAAAAAAAAAAATAAATAAAATAAATTCTCTTGTGGACCCTCTAACAGGATTGAAACTTTTAACCAAAAATAAAATTGCATGAATATGCGAAGTATCTATAAAATTTGACAATAGTTTTAAAATTTAATAAACTCATTGTACAAATGAGAGTAAAAAAAGTTTAATTCTTAAGGACCTTTTTTTTTTTTTTTATTATTGCATTTCAACATGACAGTCAATAACCGTTGATGCATTTTCCAACTCCTGCAAGACTTTATGAACAAGAGATGTAGTTATTTTTAAACTACTTTATATTCACATCTTTGATTACAGAGTTTCAATGCTGTAGAGTTTGGTAATAAATAATACCTAATAATAACTGTTTTTATTGTATAATGTCCTACTTAGAATCATAAAATCCCGGTATGTTTTGATTTAGAAGAAAATTAATTTTTTATCTTAAAGAATTGTTAGGGGTGTATTTATTTATGGGTGATACCGTAATAGCTAGTATCCGTTTTCACTGTTTAATGTTCTATTAGAAATAACAAAATCTTATCTTTGGTTTAGAAGAAAATTAGTCTTTTCATAAAAAAAAATTGTTAGGGGTGTACTTATCTATGGTACGTAAAATAGTGTAAACATTTGAATGCACTTTTTCTTTTTTTTTTTCTCTTGATAATATTAACACGTTTAAACCAATCAATTCTTCAGCCCACATCAAGTGTATAGTAGAGTAAAATTGGCGACCGCAATCGAGGGCAACCCGAAGGCTCCATTTTCAATAGCTACTACACCGAGGTGTAGGGGAGGGCACTACTCTTTTCCCTGGATTGCTCCACTTTACCCTTGATACGTACCTTATATTGCTGAGTGCTAAGCAAGGAGGTATCAAGTACCATTTTTAAAGTCCTTGGTATGATGTGACCTGGGATTGAAGCCCGGTCTCCTGGACCATTGACGAACAAGTGTTTACTTATCGTGTATAAGTTAGAGGTGGCATTGATTGGCTTTGTCAGCCACATGCATAGGTTGAGAAAGTATAGATTTTGCCAAGGAATAGTTTTCTTTGCTGAGCAAAGTGGTTTTGTTGACCCATAACCAATTATAATTTGAAATCATCTAGGTATTTGCTGAAGTGGTTTGATCTGGTGGGTACGTTATCTATTGCCTTTTTGGGTTCGTTTTTTTTTGTTTTTTTTTTCTAGATTTTACACTTGATGAGGGCTGAAGAATTGATTTGCCAAAAGATGGTACATCATCAAAAAAACAAAGAGGCTTTAAGAAGAATGGCGGAAATTATATTGGAATAATCTTGTCTCATAGACGCTTTACATTGAATGAATGCCAATAGTGAGTTTGGTCCCATGACCAACTTACAAAAATCTTACTTTTCCTCATGTCATTTCTGTTTGATTATTAGATGTTTTTTGTATATTTTGTAAATCTTGAAAGAAAAAAACACAAATGCTTTCTGTTTAGCTATTTGCAATATGATACTTGGTAAAAAAAAAAAAAAAAAAAAAATGATTCATAATCAGAATTCATTATTGAAAATGACCTAATAATTTTCTTCTGTCATTTATCATCTTCCAATTTGAATTTTTTTTTTTATTTTTCTTTGTCCTGTTTATGGAATTGGTCAGACTGGCTCGTCGACATGAGACCAAAATTGACCACTAGCAACATAGGTTTACGGAGAGAAAAAAAAAAATAAATAAACAAACATGTATATAGACTTTTAAGAAATAAATATTTTCAATTTTTAAAATTAAATTTGATAATTTTTTTTTTAAATTTTGTTGAGTTTTTTAAAACTTTGGTTTTTTTTGTCTTTTATTTCTAATTTTTTTTTTTTTTTTTTTACTGTATGATTTCATATCAAGAGTTTTTTTTGTTTTTTTTTCTGTTTTTGTCAATGTTCAAACATTAAATCTGTGTTTCCTGATAAGGTCAGTCATCTTTTAAGTTTTTTTATATTAGAGAAGAGAAGAAACACAAAAAAGTTTTCCGATGATTTAAAAAAAAAATAGAAATACATTTTTGCCATTTAAAACTTTCTCTCTACCAGTTCACTGTCCTTATCCACAGGAGTTTTTAAAAAATATTAACTCTTTTATAGCAGTCCTGTTTGAAAAACATAATTGATGTTATAGAGACCCCTCCACTCCCCTCGGAAAATTCCAAGAATGTTGACAAGGATAGTCAGCAGACGGAGACTGTTAGAAACCATAAAGACACTCCAACAAAAGCATTTACATTTTTTAGAATCAGCCTATATATATATATATATATATTTCATTAAACAATATAGATATGTTTTGTCTACACATTTTTGTATATGTCCTTTCAAGTTGCCGCATTGAATTTATGGTGTCTGGCGGGAATTGGTTAATGAAACTCCCATAATTAATTGGTACCCTAATACTTTCTGCCCGATCTTGAGCCATCATCAGGGGTATGTATATTGTAAAAGCAATGTTACCTTTGCATGTACATTACTACTTTGTAAGTGTTTATTATTTATACCAGTGTGTTGTTGTAGCATTTTATTTTCTAATTAATTTCTATAAGTAGTAATCGTAGACATTTGAGTATATTAATACTGGATTCAAAATTGATTCTTTTGAGTTTAGGTTGTTTCATTTTGATATGGAGCGCTTTGAGAATGTGTAATTTTCATTAATATTGTGTTTTCGGTAAGAATTTTCTGAAACTCAATTTAGGGCAGGAATTTTTTTTTTTTTTTTTTTTAGATGTTGTGCTATTGAACTGGTATCGGATAGATGCATAGGGAGTTGTCTCGATAGGGTAGTTGGGGTTTAGCCAACGTATCTACAGTTATTTTCAGAGGTACTAATCTCCTAAAGTACATTTATATTGATATATAACATTTGTTTTTTGCCAAATGCTTTAACTCAAAAGGACATATACAAAAATGTGTTGACAAAAGATGTCTATATTGTTTAATGAAATATGCATTAATGAAGAAATACTGCCCAAATACACACGTGTGTGTGCCACTTTTTTCAATATTACTTTTGACTTTATTATTTAAAGATTTGTGAATTCAAAATTAAGTGCCTTCTTTCTGTATAATACACCCAACCAAAACATAACGGTGCAATGCATTTTTACAGTAAAAATTTCTTATAATGCATTTTTATAGTAAAACCATTTCCAATGCATTTTTATAGTAAAAATCATTTCTAATGCTTTTATATAGTAAAAATCATTTTCAATGCATTTTTATCGTAAAAATCATTTCTAATGCATTTTTATAGTAAAAATCATTTCCAATGCATTTTTATAGTAAAAATCATTTCCAATGCATTTTTATAGTAAAAATCATTTCCAATGTATTTTTATAGTAAAAATCATTTCCAGTGCATTTTTATATTAAAAATCATTTCTAATGCATTTTTATCGTAAAAATCATTTCCAATGCATTTTTATAGTAAAAATCATTTCTAATGCATTTTTATCGTAAAAATCATTTCCAATGTATTTTTATAGTAAAAATCATTTCCAATACATTTTTATACAATCTTTAGCAAAAATTATGGAATTAGCATTTCTCAAGTATGTCCAGGTATTTTTTTTTTTTCAGTAAATGAAGAGATAGATGCAAAGTAATTTTCATTTAATAGTTAAACGTTCTGTCTTTATAAACTGTATAAACTCTAAACAAACTAGATAGATTTCTTTAGATTAATGGTATTTTCCCCCAAGCCATACAGAGGGAAATATGACTGAATTACTCTACATTGTGTTAGAAAAAAATTAGGGAATTTATTGATGAAAAGACTAAAATTAATATTTAGTTGCCCCTCCTTGGGATTTTATGAGAATCTTAATTCTTTCAGGGATGGATTTTACTAATTTAAAGTAACGCTCTTTATGTAAGTGGTTCCATCTTTCCTGAATGGCAGTTAATAGATCTTCAGTGAATGGAACCTTCTTATGGACCATTTTAAAAAATGTCCACCTGGATTTAGATTCGAACTGTTCACTGGTCATTTCATTCATTTTTATTTGCCTTTCTTGAAGATATTTCCTGATTGACTAACCTTGTATAATGGTCAGTGAGCTTGGTTAACTAGCCATTGTTAGTGAGTTCAATTCTCATTAGGTGATCTCATACCTCGGGCCTTGCGTCAAACTATGGTCAGCTTAATGAATGACACTTCAAAGTAGTTTTTAAAAGTGCTTGTCTTCATAGAGTAAATGATTTTGATTGAATACAGATTTAATTTAACTGACTGATCTATTTGGGTTTATGTTACATAGCCAGATTTATGCATATGTGAAATAGACTTAGGGAGTCTAAAAACACGAAACTTTACGAAATTGGTTCAGGTACAAAACTTTTTATTACCTTTGAGTTTAAAGGTTATTTGACATGAGGAGAGAGAGAGAGAGAGACACAATCTTTCTATGCTGACTGCTTTTACATCATCAGCTCTCAACCCAACCAAAGCACGGCGCCTGTAGTGCACAAAGTCATCTGGCCTCGCCCAGCTCTGAAAGTCAACCTTCTTCTTCCGAGGCAGGAACTCAACTCCTTGCTTTTTCTCAAATCTCAGCCCATGCTTCCGGTGCATGACGTCACCCAATTCCTATCTGGGATTTTTATTTTGACATCTCTGAATGACACATCCTCCCCACGCACGAGTGTGAACACCTGTGTTAATGTTGCACCTAACTAACCCATGCGCTAAGCGAAAGGTTCTCAGCCTAACTAAACCAAAAGGCAAGATATATAAAACGAAGTCCCTTGGCAATTATATTACACTGATATCAGTATCTAGGATTTTTTTTATACTAATGATTGAATGAGAAATCTTCGTGATTATTTTCATGTTAAATTTAAATTTGTATTCCAAGAAGCTTTTAAATTATCTTGTTGATAACCATTATTTATACAGAATCACCCATAAAAGGATGACCATGTGGCAGACTAAGTTTTATAAATACAGGATTGTCATGAATAAGTACACCTTTTCCAAGAAAAAAAAATTTTTACACACGTGAAAATTAATTTTTTTCTAAAACAAAGAAAATTGGGATTTTATTTTTTCTAGCTTAACATTATGCAATCAGAAATGGATATTATTAGGGGATATTTATTACCAAACTTTACAGCCTTGAAACTGTAATCAGAGATAAAATTGAAATACTTCTGAAACCACTTCATATTTATATTTTTGTTATGGTTTCAGTGCTGTAAAGTTTGGCAATAAATATCACCTAATAATATCCATTTTTGATTGTGGATTATTCTAAAAGAAATGACAAGATGTTGGTATTTTGGTAGAGAAATTGTTAGGGTTGTACTTATGGGTGATATTGTATAATATGTGTATGTGGATATATATATATATATATATAAGGTGCATACGATAAGTTTACAGACTTTTTTCGTATGTGCACTTTTATTGATAGTACACTCATGAAACTCTAGTCCACTTCGAAGTAATCTCCTCTGGCTGAAATACACTTGTCGTACCGTTCCAACAACTTCTGGAAGGCCCCATGGAAGTCCTCTTGTGTGAGCGGGTCAATCACCTTCGTCACAGCCTCTTTCTTCTCCTCAATTGTCTCATAACGACAGCCTCTGAGCTTAGGGAATAACCAAAAGTTACAGGGAGCAAGGTCTGGACTGTAGGGAGGCTGAGGAACTGTCTTGATGCCCATCTTGGTCAAATAGTCTGTGACAAGGATGGAGCTTTGAACTGGTACATTGTCCTCGTGGAAATGCCACTGACCCGATTTGAAGAGTGCTGGCCTCTTCCGATGGAATCTCTTCCTAGTAGTCCCTTAAAACCTCAACATAGTAACCCTAACCCTTTGGCCAATCAACTCTGGTGTTCTGACTTCTTTACTCCTCCCACACCTCTCATCATCCCTCACAGACTCTCTGCTTTCCTTGAATCTCTTATGCCACTCAAAAACCGAAGCTCAGTTTATGCAAGATGGTCGAAAAGCAGTCTGAAGCATTCCAAACGTTTCTGTGGCATTTTTCCAAGTTTAGAATAGAATTTTATTGCATATCGTTCTTCTAAAGTGTCAGATTACATTTTTGAAATTCACCAGCTGTGACAATCAGGCTTTAGTAGGGTGTATTCCAATTGCTGCTGTAGCTGTTCATTTGAAGCTGAAATCATAAAAATTGGTCAGTCATTTCATATGATGTATAGCAATAACATAGGGAATTTTCAAGAGTCTACGACAATTTTGAATGCATATACGAAAAAAGTCTGGAAACAAATATTCTAAGTAATAACAGAAATTGACCTTGTGTTATGTACTGCTCATGGCATAGGGAGTGGATAGATATATATTTGCTGTGGAAAACTGGTGCGCCATCCCTGATATCATGCGACTCTAACCCTATGTGTCATGTATATAGCCTGTAGCATATCAAGCATAGTGTGAAACAAATGATTAATATTTAATTAATTCGTTGCTATCAAATTTAAAAAAAAAAAAAAAACTTGGTAAACGACTAGTAAGGACATAGCATCTTGCTAGGCAAGCAGGCCATTGCTACTGAGTTAGTTTTTCATTAGGTGCTTCATACTTCTGGCCTTGTGCCAGAGTATGTTAATTATTTAATAATTAATTCTAAACCTTAGTCAGCAGCCTGACACAAGGCTACAGTTATAGAGCAGCCAGTTGGGATCAAATTCTCTTTAGTCGGGATTTTTGTTATCAGTTGTAGGCTTAACGTACTGTAGCACAAGGCTGTGAATGTTGGGCCCCTAGTGTGGGTCAAAATCACTGATCCAAGTTACTTTTTAATGGTTTTTTTTTTTTTTTTTCCTCTTTCTTGTGTATTTCAATCCATACTGAACAAAAAAAAACATGCGTCGGTCTTTTAACATCTCTTTCAGTTTTTGAAAACAGCCAGTTGTCGAATGACACAAAAAAAATTATTTTTCTTTCAGGTCTTATTTTGCGGAAGCTTCAGTGGATTCACACGATATCTTACTAAAATAATAATTTTACAAGAATGAATTTGCTTACTATCACGATCTCTGAATACACCTTAAGCTGGTCTACTAAACCCAGATTGTGTAATTCTCAATGGATACCTCATTTTTCTGGCCTTGAGTCAATCTAGATTATTAAGCTCGAGAACATTGTGTCTTGCTACATTAGCAGATCATTATAAGAGTGAGTTTAATTCTCACTGACTGCCCCATAATTCTAGACTTGTGCTAAAATTAGTTAAACTTAGTAAATAAATACTTTTCAGATGGTGCACCTTGTTAAATGAGCAATTCTCAATTAGTGCACCATAAATCTAACCTTGTGCCAAACCTCTGAAGAATAGGCCAATAGGCTAAAAGTAAAGTTGTCTCCCTTTAGTCGAGGGCGACCAGAAGGCTCCCTTTTCAATAGCTGCTTCACCGAGATGTAGGGGAGAGCACTACTCCTTTCCCTGGATTGCTCGACTTTACCCTTGATACGTATCCGTATATTGCTGAGTGTTAAGCAAGGAGGTATCAAGTGTCATTTTTAAAGTCTTTGTTATGACTCGACCTTGGATTGAACCCAGGTCTCCCTGAACACTCTACTCGCTAGGCCAATAAATGACCATTAAATCTAGAGTTCGAATCTCACTGGGCGCACACCTACATTTGGCCTTAGTCAAAACTTGGCTACACTTGGTAAATGTCTATTCAGTTTTTGTGTAGGTGCTCCATAATTTTGGCCTTATACCAACCTAAAATAATAGTAATCATTTATTAAGCTCAGAAACATAGTGTCAGATTAGGCTATCGCTGGGTGTCTCATACTTTTAACCTTGTTAGTAAATATTCTTTAGAATAGAGTGCATCTTGATAATCTAGCGGAGTCCTCAATAAGTGCTCTATAGTTCTAAACTTGTGCCAGACTTAGTTAAGCTTTATTAATGATTATTCTTAGAGATTGTGTATGACAATATTCCCTTGGTTACCTTTTGTTTTCAGGGTCATAATTGCTTTTAGAAATTTGATTAGCATGCAATCTTTATACCAAAATATTCTATGAACAACTGCTGTTCTATGCAAGCGTCATTCAATAAAAAAAAAGGGGGTTTTGTGGTGGTGTAATGGTTAATGCACTGGACTACGGAATCGTAGTAAGCAAGTTCAAACTCCAGTTGTGCTATTATGTTCACTTTCAGACAAATACCCTTGGGAAAGGTCTGCACCCCCTTATCCTCCCAGCTATGGGTTAAATTGCACTACGACTGTTCTTCTTGATGGATAGCTTTGGTATTAAATAACCCAAGAAAGTTGATATACCATTAAACAAACAAATAATAAATAAAGGGGGTTTTTTGACCGAGAAGGGACCTTATTGTATGATGGTCATTCAATAAATAAGGTTTTTGGGGAAAAAAAAGAAGCAAAATGAATCTTTTTCAATAAACATGTTTAGGATTAGATTATCGCAAAAATGATTTTAATCTGTCTAAAATATTTGTTTTGAAGCTATTCAAAATTGCAAATTGAATAGTGCTTCAGTCTTGAACAGAAATCTGTCATCAAATTTTTGTTGGTTAAGAAGTGCAAACAATGTGAAATTTACGGAAAAAAATATATGAGGTGTACAGAGAAGCATGTTTTAGTCAAAATTTTTTTTTGACAAATCGACTATACATGGGTTTACCACTACAAATAGAACAGAGGTCTGTCATCAAATTTTTGTTGGTTAAGAAGTGCAAACAATGTGAAATTTATAGAAAAAATGTGTAACGTGTACAGGGAAGCAGATTTTAGTTTAGAAAAAAAACGTTTACAAATGATTCAACATAGGTTTGCCACTTGGGCCCCCGAGTCGAAGAAAGTCCACGGAGTGAAAACACTAATTCTCCAGTAAAGAAAAAGTTCCAAATGCAGCAGTCAATAAAGAAGGTCATGCTGACAGCTTTCTGGTACTTGAAAAAGTTGCAACTGTAAACAATTCTTCATGTTATCAGTCGAAATTCCCCTTATTTATTGTTGCCCAGTCAGGTAGAGCTGTATAATACGCCGACTGCATCTCTGCAGAGGGGTAAGACCCCCTCAACGAGTGTCCTAGATATGACACTAAACAATCTGATGGTGAGGTTCCAGTGATGCTGGGGCTTTGGGGAATGTGGAGTATCCCTTCATTACTATTGCTCCCAGGTACACTCTGGCCAAGCGTGGTAGCACCTGATAGGGCCCTGTCCATGGGTTGAATAGAACTAAGGGCATTTTTATGCTATACTGAATTGTTTGACTAAACTGAATAGCTTGAAATAGAAGTGTTTTTGACAATTAAACCCTACTTACATTTAAACTGCATGCTTATGCTAAACTGGATTATTTGAAATGGAACTGTTTTTTGACATTGAAATTGTACTTAGACTAAACTGAATTATTTAATATAGAAGTATTTTTGACATTTAACTGTGTGTAAACAAAATCTGTACTTATACTAAACTGAATTAGCTCTGCTTGACTAAACTGAATAACTTGAAATAGAAATGTTTTTCACAATTAAACTGTACTTACATTTAAACTGCATACTTATCCTAAACCGAATTGTTTGAAATAGAACTATTTTCATAAAAATGGATTTGGTGTTGAATAACCTACAAAGATTGATATGCCATTAAACCCAACCAACCAACCCTTATTTATTGAACTTTGACCCAGCATTTGTATGCTATAGAATGTGTTGAAACGCATTTCTCCAACTCCATGCAATAGGAGACCAATCAAACATATATATAATTCTGCACCGGCAATAAAAGTTATTATGTATATAAGATCTTAGCTCCATGCATTAAAAGATCTAACTTGAATTTTTTTTACTATCAAAGACTGTGAAAGTTTCTCAAGCTAGTTTAGCAAACCAAGATTGAGTTTAATTCTCTGTGGGTCCTCCATATCTCTAGCCTTGTGTCAAACTTTCCTAAACATGGTAAAAGACTACTCTGAAAGACATAGCACCTTGTTAGGTAAGCAGACCTTTGCCACGAAGTTCAATTCTTATGAAGGTACTCTCTATTTTTGATATTTGGTTGATTGGTTGGGTGTTATAGCATATCAACTTTTGTAGGTTATTTAATGCTGAATCCATTTTTGTACAAATAATCAGTTCTATTTCAAACAATTCAGTTTTACCTGAATTCACAGTTTAGTTATCAAAAACATTTCTATTTCAAGCTATTCACTTTAGTCAAACAGTTCTACTTCAACAAATTCAGTTTAATATAAGTATAGATTTTGTTTACACATAGTTAAATGTCAAAGCAGTTCTATTTTTAAAAATTCAGTTCAACGTAAATACAGTTTCAAAGTCAAAAACAGTTCTATTTCAAACTATTCAATTTAGCTTAAGTGCCCAGTTTAAATGTCAAAAACATTTCTATTTCAAGCTATTCGGTTTAGTCAAACAGTTCTAATTCAAGCAATTCAGTTTAGTGTAAGTACAGTTTCTATGTCAAAAACAATTCTTGTAAGTACAGTTTCAATATCAAAAACAGTTCTATTCAAACAATTCATTTTAGCATAAGTATGCAGTTTAAATATCTAAACATTTCTATTTCAAGTAATTTAGTTTAGCATAAGTATGCAGATTAGTTCTGTTTAACCCATAGATAGGACCCTATCAGGTGCTTCCACTCCGGGCCAGAGTGGACCTGGGAGCGATAACAATGAAGGGGTGCTCTACATTCCCCAAAGCTCTGGCATCACTGGAACCTCACCATCAGATTGTTTAGTGTCATATACTAGGACACTCGTTGGGTGGGGGTCTTATTCCTCTGCAGAGGTGCAGTCAGTGTATTCTACATCCCCAGTCAACTTGTCAATACACAGTTAAATGTAAAAACAGTTCTATTTTAAATAATTCAGTTTAGCGTAAATATGCAGTTTAAATGCAAAAACTGTAAATTCTTGAAGCCGCATTTAAGTTCTATTTGACCCATAGATAGAATCCTTATCTGGTGTTACCACTCCAAGTCAGTGTACCTGGGAGCGATGGCAATAAAGGGGTACTCCACATTCCCCAAAGCTCCAGCATTACTAGAACCTCACCACCAGATTGTTTATTGTCATATCCAGGACACTCGTTGAGGGTGGCATCTTACTCCTCTGCAGAGAAGCAATTAGTGTATTCTCCAGCCCCAGTCAACTGGGCGGTATTTTTGGCCTTGTACCATTCTGTGTTAACAGTATTTACTAAGCTTAGGAGCATATCTTGCTTGGCTCACCAGCTATTTCTAAGATTGAGTGGGGAAGTCCTTGTGGTGCGGAGGTTAGCATACTGAACTACAACATCGAAGTAAGCAAGTTCGAAATCCAGTTATGGTTTTACATTCACTTCCTGACTAATTCCCTTGGGAAAGGCTTGAACTCTGTTATTCCCTGACCTATAGATTGAATCAAACCTCTGCTATTCTTCTACAAGGTTGGCTTTGATATGAAATAACCCACAAAGGTTCATAAGCCTTTAAACAAAGAAACCGAACCAAAACAAGGTTGAGTGTACAACAAAACATCTAATGTGATCCTGGAGGCACATCTTGTGTAGTATATATGTCATTAAAAGAATTGAACGTGGTTGGCCAAATTCAGGTCCTGGATAAGGCTGTGCATATTTGACTTTGAGTTGATACCCTTGGGAAAGGTCTGAGTCCATTGGTTTCCCTTCAGGTATCAGTACATAATAGACTGTGCTTCCTTGCCTTGGTATGGCACCCAGTCTCGTAAAAGGAAATTTCTGCATTCAAACCCGTTGCTGTTCTCTGCTTAAAAATTGACCTTGTGCGGCAGGAGGGGTTGGGTAAGTACAAACACTATTTACTAATTTTTGTTCAGTATGATGCACAGGTCTTTCATTGCTTACAATACTTGTAACTAAATTGTCACCCAATTACTGAACAGGCTCATCATTGCTTGACTGTCTTTTTTCTTCTTCTTAGGTTATTCAGAAAATACTGTCCAATTTTAATATAAATTATTCAAATTCTGTTTTTAAATATTATTTTAATAATAGAGGTATAAAAAAAATTCATATATCTCTTTGTTAATTTTCTAAAACTTCTTTCAGAATTGGATTTTGAAAGTTGTATACCCTTAACTATGAACATGAAAAAAAAAGAAGTAATACAGTTTTTTTTTGCATGTGTTCAAGTCTGTTCATTTTTTCTTTCCCTGATAATGCCTGGCACTGCAGAAGCTCACTGACTAGAGATATGAGACTTTGCCACCTCCACCATATTCTCCTGATCATTCAGCCATCCACTACTATTTTTTCAGGGGGTGTCCTCGTGGTGTAATGGTTAAAGCGGTGGACTGCGGAATTGTAGTACGCGAGTTCGTACTCCAGTCGCGCTATTACATTCACTTTCGGGCAAATACCCTTGGGAAAGGTATGAACCCCCTTATCCTCCCAGCTATGGGTTAAATAGTACCGCTACTGTTCTTCTAGGAGAATAGATTTGGCATTAAATAACCTACAAAGGTTGATATGCCATTAAAACAAAGACACCACACCACACCTATTTTTTCCAGCATCTGGACACCCTTTTACAACAAAGACATTCCTAAAAATTAAAATGTTATCTGTGTTAATTTTCGATCGCTTGTTTCATGATTTGATTTTGAATGTTATGTGCCCCTAATCAGGAACACGGAAATAGTGAAGTGTTTACTTTTCAAGCTTGGTTGTAATTTTGCTTCATGAAAATCCTTGGCCACATATTGCTAGGATGGCATTACAGAAGCTCCCAGACTTGGGATATGAGACTTGGCCCCATTTCACTATATTCTTTTGATCTCACACTTATCGACTACCGTTGTTTTCAAAAAATATTCTGTTCCAAAAGAAAAGCCAAAACTGCATTTAAAGGTTTCTTGACATCAAAAGAGATTTATCATAGAGGCTTAAATAAACTTTTTAATTGATAGCAAAAATCTATAGATATTCAGGGATCCTATTTTGATGGATTAAAATACTATTTAAATTCAATCTCCTCTAAAATCAGACATTATTTTCCAAACAACCTAAGATTTACTAAGCTTTACTTAGTCCGGCATACAACGACATGTTACTTATAGTACTTTAAGTATGACTTTGGCAGGGAAATATCCGTTAGAAATTCTTACTGAAGGTTTCATTCTTCTGACTTTGTGCCAAACTTGGCTAAGCTTAGTAAATAAAGGTACTTCATGTGGAGCGATGATTAGTGAGTTAGGCAAGCAGACTGTTTTTAATGAGTTTGATTCTCACACGGTGCCTTGAGACTTGTTATTATAAGATGCTGTATACTCCTGACCTTGTGCCAGTCTAGGACACTTCCAACATAAAATCCAACACTTTGAATTTTGGAACTAATTTTTTCTCTTTCAGAAAAACCGTAACTTGAGAATTGACAATTGTTGAGGAAATGGACAATATCCCCCATCATGTAGTTGTCTGTTCCCTAAGAATCAAAAGCTTATCACCTCTGGAGATTCCCCGAGGACGTGATAGTGTTATTACAGAAGGATTCCTCTTTGTACAGCCTGCTTAAAGAGTGGACAGCTCAATAAATGGTGGATTATATTGTCCATTTTCTCAACCGTGGATTGATTGCGTATTCTCAGGTTGTAATTTTCTAAAACTAGAAATAAAAGGCATTAACTTAAAATAAAATTTTCTTTGTAGTCATTTAAATAGTCTGCTCTGTTTAACATTGTTGACGGAATAAAAAGGTTCATGCCTTTCCAAAGCTTTCAAATATTTGCCAATTCCATTATCTGCGTCCCTAAGCACTAGACTCCCAAAAACTTGTACAAATAATGAGGAAATACAGTAATGGAATATGATTGATTTTAATGGCATGTCAATCTCCCAGGGGATATTTTATGTCTAGAGGTTAGGAATCATATTTATCATGTGTTTATGATTAATTGTTTTTCTGGAGTTGTCTTTTAAGATTTTTTCTATTCAAATACAGTTTTGAAATTAACCAGCTCATCGGCCAAGTGGGTAGAGTGTTCGCATCATACCAAGGACTTTAAAAATGGTATTTGATACCTCCTTGCTTAACACTCAGCAATATAAGGTTCGTATCAAGGGTAAAGTGGAGCAATCCAGGGAAATGAGTAGCACCCTCCTATACATCTCAGTATAGTAGCTATTGAAAAGGGAGCCTTCAGGTCACCCTCAACTAAGGTTGCTAACTTATTATTTTCAATATTCCTATCAAATATTAATAATTATAATCATTTCTATCTAATAATAATAATAATAAGCATTTGCTTATAAAGGGTTGTTGAGTTTCAAGTATTCCTATCTAATAATTATATGGTTTGAAGTAATTATTTCTATTTAATAATAGCCATTTGTGTGCATACAGTTATATGCTTTCAAATAACTAATAATAATAATAATCCTTAGTTAACAATTAGAGCTTCAAGTAACTATTCTTAATATAAATAATTTAGTTATATGCTTTCAAGTAACTAATAATAATAATAATCCTTAGTAAACAATTAGAGCTTCAAGTAACTATTCTTAATACAAATAATTTACAGTTATATGCTTTCAAGTAACTAATAATAATAATAATCCTTAGTAAACAATTAGAGCTTCAAGTAACTATTCTTAATACAAATAATTTACAGTTATATGCTTTCAAGTAACTAATAATAATAATAATCCTTAGTAAACAATTAGAGCTTCAAGTAACTATTCTTAATACAAATAATTTACAGTTATATGCTTTCAAGTAACTAATAATAATAATAATCCTTAGTAAACAATTAGAGCTTCAAGTAACTATTCTTAATACAAATAATTTACAGTTATATGCTTTCAAGTAACTAATAATAATAATAATCCTTAGTAAACAATTAGAGCTTCAAGTAACTATTCTTAATACAAATAATTTACAGTTATATGCTTTCAAGTAACTAATAATAATAATAATCCTTAGTAAACAATTAGAGCTTCAAGTAACTATTCTTAATACAAATAATTTACAGTTATATGCTTTCAAGTAACTAATAATAATAATAATCCTTAGTAAACAATTAGAGCTTCAAGTAACTGTTCTTAATACAAATAATTTACAGTTATATGCTTTCAAGTATTACTTTGAAATGAATAATTTTTAAACTATATCTATTTGTCCCATAGTTGGAACTCTAACAAGTACTATCACTCAGGTCAGAGTGGACTTGGGAGTAATTATAATGAAGGAGTACTCCACACTCTCAAGATCTTCAAATTTAGTTTTAATATTAGCATATTCCATGCTCCACTGACATATGTCTGACCTGAACTGACATATGTTTAGTTCAGGTCAGAAGATGAGATCTTTTTAAAGTTAAAAAAACAAAACAAAGCCTTTTCACCAAAACAACTTTGCAGAAATTATAATGAAATTAAAGCAAAATGGCAAACTATAAAGATATTTAGATCTTGCCGGTGAACCAAAGAACTGTATTTACAAAAAAACCCTAAAAAAACTTTGGAATATGAAAGTGAAAGTGATACCGATCATTATCAGAGCACTTGGAAGAAACTGAAACTGAAGGAACTGCAAATTTAGAGAAGAATTGAGAATATCCCAACCACCGCACTGATGAGATGGTTTAGAATACTATATAGAGTTCTGGAGAGTTGCATAGACTTGTTGTCACTTGAAGATTGTCACTTACTTGCTGTAGGAAGCCAATTCATAAGGTATTCATAGTGCATTAATTCCTCACAAAGAGTTAGCCTTGAGCCAAACCTGCTAATCTGATAAACTAACTTAAATCTTTGCCCAGTCAGCTGGGGCTGTAGAATACACCGTCTGCACCTCTGCAGAGGGGTAAGAACCACCCAACGTGTGTCCTGGATAGGACACTAAACAATCAGATGGTAAGGTTCCAGTGATGCTGGGGCTTTGGAAAATGCAGAGCACCTCTTCATTGCCATCGCTCCCAAGTCCACTCTGGTCCGGAGTGGTAGCACCTGATAAGGGCCCTATCTGTGGGTTAAATAGAACTCATGGCATACTTATGCTAAACTGAATTGTTTGACTAAACTGAATAGCTTAAAATAGAAATGTTTTTGACTATTAAACTGTACTTATATTTAAACTGCTTGCTTATTCTAATCTGAATTATTTGAAATGAAACTGTTTTTTGACATTGAAACTGTATATACACTAAACTGATTTGCTTAAAATAGAACTGTTTTGACATTTAACTGTGTGAAAACAAAATCTGTACTTATACTAAACCAAATTAGCTGAATTAGAACTGCTTGATTAAACACTTGACACTAAACAATCTGATGGTGAGGCTCCAGTAATGCTAGAGCTTTGGAGAATGCAGACTACCCCTTTATTGCCATCACTCCCAGGTCCACTCTGACCCAGAGTGGTAGCACCTGATAGGGTCCTGTCTATTGGTCAAATAGAACTAAACTGTGTACCTATGCTAAACTGAATTGTTTGAAATAAAACTGTTTTGACATTTAACTGTGTGTAAACAAAAAATTATGCTTATTCTAAACTGAATTGTTTAAATGTCAAAAACAGTTCCATTTCAAACTGTGTACTTCTGCTGAATTGAATTATTTGAAATCGAACAGTTTATATGTATAAAAATGGATTTGGCATTAAATAACCTGCAATGGTTTATATGCCATAAAAACCAAACCAAAACAAGAAGAAAGATTTTAGTAAGAACAATCTTGTTATAATATATTGAATTCCAAACTTAGTACAGTTGATATGGAGGCCCTTCAGTTTGTTCTAAAATTTGCCACTAGGTTAAAATAATAGCAACATAGTGAATTTTATAACATACACACACATATATGTGATTAAAATTTAATGCTAAAAGAATTTTTTAATCTATATGGAGCAATATCGCAGTATTTTCATCTATAAAATAGAATAACATTAAAAAGGGGATTAAAACCCATGACTCTGATTTTTATCATTAAGTGTTTTCGGACTATTGTCTTCATCTTTATTGTTATTTCGACAACGTTTCGGCCGATATGTCCTCTGGCCTTCTTCAGGTGTTTGTCGAACTCGGGAACCTTCACGGAACTTCAAAACACCTGAAGAAGGCCGGACGACATATTGGCCGAAACGTTGTGGAAATAACAATAAAGATGAAGACAATAGTCCTAAAGCCCTTTATGATAAAAATCAACAAGTTTCGTCTCAGAAATTTTGACAACTCATGACTATGAGTTTCATGTTTGCCAATCCTCAGGTGAGCCAGTATCAATACATCTTCAGGTTAGCTTGTAATGACAAGGGGAAACTCAGTTTCAAGTTTTTATCCTCTTTTTACTGTTATATATTGTTGAATATATAATGGAGGTGCCCGTAGTGTAATGGTTATCGTCATAGGAAATGGACACAGCAACACAAGTTCAAATCCTGAACGAGACTGATTGCATTTCACATAGCACTAATACCCTTGGGAAAGGTATGAATCCAATTATTCTCCCTCCAGCTATGGGTAAATAGTAGGAGAGACTGGCTCTTCAGCCTTGGTGAGGCAACTAGTCTAGGAGAAGGAAAACTCTGAATTCAAACCTGTTAAACTCCGCTTAAAATTGACCTTGTGTCACATCCTGCCCGAGCGGAGGGGTTGGTAAATATATATATATATATATATTGTTGAATATATATATCTTTTAAACTCTATAGACTGTATTGATGTGTCTATTTTGAAACTGTGAATATTGAATGCTGATAAGTTCTTAACCCAACAAAGAAAGGAATGAATATGAAGAGTCTAAATCACTTTCTATTTATTATGAACAAGCACAGTGAACACCAAGTGTTCCATAAATGTGATTCAGTTATGTGGGCCTTCAAGACCACTGATAATGGATATTCAGTTTGATGATGTTGCTGTTTACTGTGTTGGTAAGTATTTGGCAATTAGATTATCGAAAGAGTTTTTTCTTGATTTGAATTATAAATTAAGTGGGACAAATGCATTTCATTTCTTTTCTTTCTTATTTCTTATTTTTTATTTTTTAAAGAATTAAGACAACAAAACACATAGACAAAAGTCTCTATGCTGCAGTGGCTGATGTGCTAGACTGCAACATCATAGCTAGAGAAGTCCAGTCATGCTATGACATTAACTCTCAGAATAAGACAATTGGGCAAAGCATGAGTCCTCTAATCCCCCATATCCATATTTACCAACCCCTCCGGTCAATTTTTAAGCAGAGTTTAACAGGTTTGAATTCAGAGTTTTCCTTCTCTTAGACTAGTTGCCTCACCAAAGCTGTAGAACCCACCTTTCCCAAGGGTATTAGTGATGAACCAGACATGCGGGATACTGCTGGAGAAAGAGGGACGAACTCATAAGTGATGTACTCCTGTAGAACCCTTCACATGAACAAGCAAAGGGAGGCTGACCAGCTAGAACCAACATACAACAGCTCTTTGCTGATGCAGGATGTAGCCCTGAAGACCTACTTGAAGCAATGGATGATAGAGAAGGGTGACGGGAAAGGGTCAGAGATATCTGTGCATGATGATGAGGATTTATAGATTCAAGTAATTGTTCCTATTCAATAATCATAATAATAATTTGTTTGTACCCACCTAAATGGTTTCAAGTATTCCTATCTAATCCTATTTACCTAACCCCTCTGCTCGGGCAGGATATGACACAAGGTCAATTTTTAAGTGGAGTTTAACAGGTTTGAATTCAGAGTTTTCCTTCTCCTAGACTAGTTGCCTCACCAAGGCTGAAGAACCTAGTCTACCCTACTATTTACCCATAGCTGGAGGGAGAATAATTGGATTCATACCTTTCCCAAGGGTATTAGTGCTATGTGAAATGCTATCAGTCTCGTCCAGGATTTGAACTTGTGTCACCGTGTCCATTTCCTACGGTGAAAACTATTACACCACGGGCACCTCCTTTTTTTTCCAAACCCCTCCACTCAGGCAGGATATGACACAAGGTCAATTTTTAAGCAGAGTTTAACAGGTTTAAATTCAGAGTTTTCCTTCTCCTAGACTAGTTGCCTCACCAAGCCTGAAGAACCCGGTCTGTCCTACTATTTACCCATAGGTGGAGGGAGAATAATTGGATTCATACCTTTCCCAAGAGTATTAGTGCTATGTGAAATGCTATCAGTCTCGTCTAGGATTTGAATTCATGTTGCCGTATCCATTTCCTATGACGATAACCATTACACCTCAGGCACCTCTAATATAGTATTCCTATTTAATACTAACAATTTGCGCACGGCTGAGTCATGGATTGTTTTTAGATGTATACATTATGGGTGCCGTGTAGTGAATATAAAAACTGAAACTACTTTTAACCCACTGCAATAGTTTCACGTGTACGCACTCGCAGGCAAGTTGCCATGGCTACATAATATTTTTCATTCATTCTGTATTGCTTTTTCCTTTGCTTTGATTTTCTTTGCTATTATTCATGTAGAGTTCTGACTTTCCAGAGATGCAATTGTCATGTCCACTGACATGTTCAAATTCAGTTCTGAATTGGGGAATGCTTTACCAATGAGTGTCCCTTTACGCTTAATATACGCCACTCATACGTCTGATCTCTCTCTCTCTCTCTCTCTCTTCCTCTCTCTTCCTTTTCATATTTCTCTC
>OY757947.1:39959335-40021864 GCA_963585895.1 Sepioteuthis lessoniana | reverse complement strand
CACCTTTCTTGGTCCTCTGATCGAGTGGTAGTTCCTGTTAGAGAACCATGAAAGGATCAAATAGAACTGTTTAACCAATGAACTGTGTGCAAATAAATGTTGAATTAAATTGTTTTTGTCACATAGTTAAATGGTTTCAATTATCGCCGTGTGCAACAAAATGAGCCCTGAAATGTTAAAAACCGATAAAATGAAACACAGTTTCTTCCAGGCAGCGGTCGCATCGATACTGCTATATGGATGCACTACCTGAACTCTTACAAAGCGGCTGGAGAAGAAACTAGAAGGCAATTACACAAGAATGCTGCGAGCAATCTTGAACAATCCTGGCAGCAACACCCCACAAGACACCAACTGTACGGCCACCTGCCTCCTATCACGAAAACTATTCAAGTTAGACGAACCAGACATGCAGGACACTGCTGGAGAAGCAGGGACGAACTCATAAGTGATGTACTCTTATGGACCCCCACACATGGCCGTGCAAAAGCAGGACGACCAGCACGAACATACATTCAGCAACTATGTGAGGATACAGGATGTTGTCCAGAAGACCTGCCTGAGGCGATGAACGATAGGGAAAAGTGGCGAGAGAGGGTCAGGAATATCCGTGCTACCAGCACGACATGATGATGATGATGATTTGTTTACAAATCGTATATTTATATTATTTAAATAGGATTTAGCATTAAATAACCCACAAAGGTTGATATACCATAAAACCAATCAATCTTATTCTGTATGATTCAGCCTTCCTCTCATCTAATCAACAACGCTTATATTTCTTCCTTATTAAAGTGGCCGGTGTTCGCGTGATGTAATTGCGGAATCGTAGTTAGCGAGTTCGAACACCAGCTGTCCTTTCACGTTCACTTTTGGACAAATACCCTTAAGGAAAGGTATGAATCCCCTCATCCTCCCAGCTATGAGTTAAATTGTACTAATACTTTTCTTCTTGAAGGATGTCTTAGGTATTAAATAACCCACAAAGGTTGGTATGTCTGTAGCAGACTGCCCTCATGTTATATATCATTAAACAAAGAAACCAATTCTTCCTGAATTTTTAAAAAAATTCCTTTTACGTCTTTTTTTTTTTTACTTGTGTTATTCATTCATTATTTCCAACCTTCGCTCCTTTCGTTTTTCTCTCCACATCTAATTCACTTCTTCTTTCTCTCAGTTTTTCTTCTTCATTATTCCATCTCTTCGTCGTTCTTCTCCCAGTCTTTCATTCCTTACATCATTCTATATTTTCATTCTTACCTTTACGCCTATTTCTTTCCTTTCCTTCCCTAGCCTTCAAAATTTGATACACGTTTCATGTTTTAAAAAATACCTTTTTATTTTCTTAGGTGTATTTCTTTTTCTTCCCAGTCATTCTTCGTACTAAAATATTCTATATTTCTTCCCATACAATGAAAAAAAAAAAAAAAAAAAAAAAATTTTGCTATTTTTGTCTTCACGTCCATTGGTCGACAACTTCCAGCCATTTTCTCTCCTTTCTTTCGCTGCAGTAACCAATTTCCCCTTGTTCCATATTTTCTTCCCTCTTTTTCTTCATTTTCAGATTTCTTTCATCCATTCCCAGCCCGTCGGTCGGTCGGTCGGTCCTATCTCAAGACCTTACGACCAAGGTTGGGCTAAATATCCCGACGAGTTACATTAACCAACCCTTCCCTGCAACCGTCGCTACTTTCTTTTCGACTCTTCGAGCCATCCAAGACGCAACCACTGAAGCTTACAGATAACGGCCCTTTCATGGCCTTTTTGTGCTAGCCAAATGTGTGCAAAGTTCCGTGTGGCGTGTTGATGTTCGACAGCCAAAATGAGACAATGGGGTCTCCTACTATAAAACGACACATACACGTGTCAATAATTTCATTCCAATGGACAGCTTCATGGCGCTGTTCATTGTCATTGGCCGCAACTTTAATTATGGTATTACGCCTGTCTCGCCAGCACCTGCTTGAATAGCCTCATTTTCATTGTACGTAGATGTTCACGTGTGCCGTTATATGTTTAGATATGATAGCTTGGTGATTTAGCAGACTTTTGAAATGGAGAATCAAATCGTAACAATTATATTTGATTCTCGTTTTAATGGATGCTAAAGAGGACGGATGAACGCGGCAGAAACTTGATGCGCTCTTAACGTAACGGTTATTGCTCTGGAAACTGGGTGATTACTTTGTTACTCGTCCAGTCGATGGGGCTAAGAATATGCTAAGTGTATCCCCTGCAAAGGGAGTAAGATATTTCCCACCTTTTAAAAAAGGAAGGTGTTCATTCGTAAGTAAATAATCTGTTTTACAAGAAACATGCTTGTAGTTGGGTGTGTGTGTGTGTGTGAGAGAGAGAGAGAGAGAGAGAGAGAGAGAGTGAGTGAGTTTGTGTGAAAGAGAGAGAGAGAGAGAGTGTGTGTGTGTGAGAAAGAGAGAAAGTGTGTGAGAAAGAGAGGGTGTGAAAGTGAGAGAGAGAATGAGAGAGAGAGAGGAAGTGTGTGTGAAAGGGAGAGAAAGCGAGAGTGTGAAAGAGAGAGAGAGAGAGAGAGAGAGAGATAGGGAGCGATAGAGAGATAGAGAGAGATATACATTTACAAAAGTAGTGATATTATACGAGGGGGGATGCTGGAAAGTTCGCGACCCGACCAAGCACGGCGCTCTATACTTCTAAAGAGAGATAAGACACCAGATACCCTCCACAAAAGAACTGCGTCTAACGGTGAGGCTCCAGTTCTATATTGCTCTTACTCTCAGATCCACTCTGTCCTGGAGTGGTTATATCTTATGATCCCATCTATGGGTGAAAATAAATCTGTTTGATAATTATTTGGATCAGATAATCATATGGTCTTATGTATTACTAAGTTATTTTTATTAAAAATAGTTACTTGAAGTGAGGAGTCCTCAGAGGTCAGTGGCTAAAGTGTTGGACTGTGGGCTCGAAGTAAACGAGTTCGATCTCCAGTCGCGCTAGTGCGTTCACATTTGGGCTAATGCCCTTAGGAAAAGTAAAAACACTGTTATCCCCCTAGCCATGGGTAAAATAATATCACTGCTATTCTACTACAAGGATGGATTTGACATGAGATAACCAACGAAGGTTGATATACCATTAAACAAAAAAACCTAATGTTATTCTAAGGAAGCTATAATCGTTTACTAAGGATTATTATCAGTCCCTTGAAACTATTTAACTGTGCAAACCGATGACGATTTTGAAATACAAATGAATACCTTTAACCAAATAATCATTAGTGTGTGACAGGAATACTTGAAACCATACAACTGTGTGCACATTATTTGTATTTGGTAGGAATACTTGAAACCATAAAACTATATGCAAATTATTTGTATTAGATAGGAATACTTGAAACCATAAAAACTGTGTACATTATTTGTATTAGATAGGAATACTTGAAACCATAAAACTATGTGCAAATTATTTGAATTTGATAGGAATACGTGAGATCATACAACTATATGCAACTTATTTGTATTTGGTAGGAATACTTGAAACCATAAAACTATGAGCAAATTATTTGTATTTAATAGGAATACTTAAAACCATAAAAACTGTGTACATTATTTGTATTAGATAGGAATACTTGAAACCATAAAACTATGTGCAAATTATTTGTATTTGATTGGAATACTTGAAACCACAAAACTAAGTGCAAATTATTTGTATTAGATAGGAATACTTGAAACCATATAACTGCAAATTATTTGTGTTAGATTGGAATACTTGAAACCATACAATTGTGTGCAAATTATTTGTATTTGATAAGAATACTTGAAACCATATAACTGCAAATTATTTGTATTAGATAGGATTACTTGAAACCATATGTATTTACCCAACCAATCCGCGGAAAGTGACACCAGGCCAATTTTTCAAACGGAAATTATTTGTATTAAGAATAGTTAAAACCATTCAACTGAATGCAAACAAATGATCATAAAAAAAAATAAATAAAGGGAACATTGAAAATTTAATTTGTTAGAAGTAAATTTAACGCCAAATCCATTTTTATGAAAATAGTTCTATTTCAAACAATTCAGTTTAGGATAAGAACGCAGTTTAAATGTAAGTACGGGTTAATTGTCAAAAACATATCTATTTCAAGCAATTCAGTTTAGTCAAACAATTCAGTTTCGCTTAAGTACGCCGTTAGTTCTATTTAACCTATAGATAGGGCCCTATCTGGTGCTACCACGCCGGACCTTGCCCAGTCGGCTGGGGCAGTAGAATACACCAACTCCTTCTCTGCAGAGGGGTAAGCCCCGCCCCTAACGAGTGTCCTGTTAATGACACTAAACAATCTGATGGTGAGGTTCAAGTAATACTGGAACTTTGGGGAATGCGGAGTACCCTTTCATTGCCATTGCTCCCAGGTCCACTCCGGCCCGGAATGGTAGCACCTGATAAGGGTCTTATCTATGGATTAAATAGAACTAAGCGGTGGATGGCGTTTACTGTTTTTATAAATTTAAACAGCGTATTTAAGCTGAACTGAATTGTTTAAAATAGAACTGTTTTTACCTTAAAACTGCGTACATACTCTAAAACTGAATCGCTCGAAATAGAACTGTTTTGACATCTAAACTGTGTACTTATGCTAAACTGAATTATCTGAAATAAAACTGTTTTGACATTAACTTTGTGTATTGCCCAGTCGGTTGGGGCTGTAGAATACACTGACTGTACCTCTGCAGAGGGGTAAGACCCCTCAATGTTTGTCCTGGGTATGACACTAAACAATCTGATGGTGAGGTTCCAGTGATGCTGGAGCTTTGGAGAATGCGGAGCACCCCTTCATTGCCATTGCTCCCAGGTCCACTCTGTCCCGGAATGGTAGGACCTGATAGGACCCTATCTATGGGTTAAATAGAACTAACGACATACTTATGCTAAACAGAATTGTTTAATTAATCTGAATAGGTTGAAATAGAAATGTTTTAGACAATTAAACTGTACTTACATTAAAACTGCGTGCTTATGCTAAACTGAATTATTTAAAATAGAACTGTTTTTTGACATTGAAACTGTATTTACACGAAATTGAATGGTTAAACATAGAACTGTTTTGATATGTACCTGTGTTTAAACAAAATCTGTACTTATACTAAACTAAATAAGCTGAATTAGAACTGTTTGAATAAACTGAATAGTTTGAAATAGAAATGTTTTTGACAATTAAACTGTGTACTCATGCTAAACTGAATTATTTTAAATAGAACAGATAATTTACATAAAAATGGATTTGGCGTTAACTAACCTATAAAGATTGATATGCCATAAAACCCAACAAACCAAACAAACCAAACCACGATGGGCCCGAGTGGACCTGGGGTCAATGGCAGTATTGGAGCGCTCCGCATTCCCTAAAACCCCAACATTACTTGAACCTCACATTGTTAATATCAAAACAGATAATTTCAGATAATTCAGTTTACACGGTTTAGATGTCAAAACAGTTCTATTTCAAGCAATTCAGTTTAGCATAAGTACGCAGTTTTAATGTCAAAACAGTTCTATTTTAAACAATTCAGTTTAGCATAAGTACGCAGTTTAAATACAGAAAACAGTAAAGTCATGAAACCATGGTTTCGTTCTATTTAACCCGTAGATAGGACCTTTATCTGGTGCTACCACTCCGGGCCTGAGTGGATCTGGGAGCAATGGTAATATAGGGGTGCTCCGCATTCCCAAAAGCCCTAGCATTACTGGAACCTCACCATCAGATTGTTTAATGTCATATCAGGACACTCGTTGGGGTGGGTCTTACCCCTCCACAGAGGTGCAGTCGGTGTATTCTACAGCCCCAGCCGACTGGACAAATGGGTGTATGATTATTTTAATATAAAATCTAAAAAAAAATTAATCTCAAAACTATCTTTAAGGCATGCCGACAGCGCGGATTCCTTTGTTTCTCTCGTCTTCTGTTCCTGTCGGCCAGTGTTCTCGGCTTGTATTAGATAAGAATTCTTAATTCAATGTATGTACAAAAGACTCTTAAATAACTATACAAAAATCTAGACATCAATATAAAATGAACACGATCCCCTAATCTCTCGGTTAAAATAAATCAATCAAATATATGCAAGCGAACGAGCGAGCTCTCCATATGACCAGATCAGCTATCACTCTTGGCAAGTCTTCTTGATGGCATCCAGTGTCCACATAGAGCTGATGAACGTATGTCTTTGCTGATTAGTCGACACTGGTTTGTCCATGTATCAGAGTGTATAAAAGAATGTCAGTAATAATAGGTTGTTAATTCCAAATCCATTTTTATACATATAAAACAGTTCTACTTCAAACAATTCATTTTAGTACACTGTTTAGTTCTGTTTGACCCATTGATAAGACCCTATCAGCTGCTACCAATCCGGCCCAGCGTGGAAGCAAGGGCAATAAAGATGTACTCCTAGTTTCCCAAAGCTCCAGCACTACTGGAATCTGACCATCAGATTGTTTAGTGTCATATCCAGGACACGCATGGTTGTTGTTGTTGGCGGGGGGGTCTTACCCCTCTGCAGAGGCGCAATCGGTCTATTCTATAAACTGGGCAATTTTCTAGCAGTGTCAGCATACCTCGATCATCTTGCTTAGAAAGTAAAACGACCAAGACTGGTGCAACCACACAATAGTACTGACACAGCTTGGAAGAATTCTCGTTTTATTTTATATGGTTATTAACTGGTCAATAACTGTTCATGCCTTTTTTTAATGGAAGGTCTGAAAGTGTCAGTCTGATGTGCAACTTGAGGAGAACGTAGCATTACGGTTATGAGAAAAGGAAATGGAATCGGTGTTGTATAGCTATGACCAACTATACAAACACATATGCATTCAGTAATCATAACGACGACACAATAAAGACGAGCGACACAGTTCTTTAGAAAAATATACCTCTCCCTTTATTGAAAGGGTTCGAAAGGGTTACAAAAGGTTTTACTGTGTGAGAGGAGTGTTGGAGACCGAACAGAACTGCAACATATTGACCCCCCACTCTTATGGCCATAACAGCGTTTCTTTCCCGTTCTCCTGGGCTGCTCAACCGGGGGCCTGGGGGCCCAGCCTCTCTGGGACATGTTCCTCATTCCAGCATCTTCTCTCCAGTTGGTCTGATCTCCAACTGACTGACTTCCTGTCCTTACGCGGGTTATCATTGTTCGACGTCCACCTTCTTCTTGTGGGCGTCACAAATCGCACTCATTCAACCCGTCCACGGTCAAGGTTATATCCTGATATTACTCGACCGGATGCACCTGTTATTTACACAGGTGCATTTCCTATTTTGACAGCTTGGCCGGGGTCAGTATGGATGCAATTTCAGGCTAAGGCCCCTTGAAAAGATATGAATCCGTCTGTTCTCTGCCCATCTAGGAGCAAATAGAAGGGTAAACTGTATTTTGTAACGTCGATTGAGCAACCAGTCTATTTTGGAAAAGGAAAAAAATCCAAGTTGAAACCAGCTGTCCTCCGCTTAAAAATTGACCTTGTGTCACATCTTGTCATGGCGGAGGGGTTTTGTTTGGTTTCTTTGTTTTAATGGCATATCAACTCTTTTTAGGTTATTTAATGCCAAAGCCATTCTCCGAGAAGAACAGTAGTGGTACTATTTAACCCATAGCTGGGAGGATAAGGGGATTCATACCTTCCCCAATGGTATTTGCCCGAAAGTGAACGTAATAGCACGACTGGAGTACGAACTCGCGTACTACGATTCCGCAGTCCATCGCTTTAACCATTACACCACGATGACACCCCCGGAGGGGTTTTGTATATATATATATATATATAGTCATCCACAGACAGATCTGTTTCGTTCTATCAGAACTCATTAGTGTGGCTAGACAGTATCTTCTCCTAGCTGGGATCGAAACCCGGTTGACTCAAACGTCAATCCAAGCTTCTAACAATTCAGCCACGAGGAGATATTAGCTGCGAAGTAAAT
The DNA here is from genome assembly GCA_963585895.1 of Sepioteuthis lessoniana. NCBI lineage: Eukaryota > Metazoa > Mollusca > Cephalopoda > Myopsida > Loliginidae > Sepioteuthis > Sepioteuthis lessoniana. The sequence goes on along the minus strand of OY757947.1, from coordinate 40,013,898 downwards.
TTTAAACGGTTATGAATCACAATTACTATTGTTTACATACATCCGTTCAAACGGTAGCCGAGACTTCAATTCAAACGAAGAGGCTTGCAATAGTCGCTAATGGCAATACGATTACTTCTTCGCCAGAGAGTAGGGGAGTATATATATATATATATCTCTATAGTCATCCACATTATATATATATATATATATAGTCATATATATATATAGTCATCCACATTATATATATATATATATATATATAAATCAACTTAAATCGCGAGTCAGAAATCTCCTACTAAAGTTTCACCTTAACAGATCATCAGGAGGTCTCATACCGACCCAGGAAGTCTCATACCGGTCGGTATGAGACTTCCTGATGATCCGTTAAGGTGAAACTTTAGCAGTAGATTTCCGACTTGCGATTTAAGTTAATCTTATAATTGGCTCCACTCGTGTTGAGCACTCTTGTAATTGTAGCATTGCAGCGTTTACGGAGGGTTTTAGTTTTCTTTTGACCAACTGACTGTATATCTCTTGATTTTTTTCAACTGGTGTGACGGGGTTGGCCTTTTCTTTCTTTTTGTCCTATGATATTTTTTTCTTTTTCCCCCGGGCGGTGATTCGAGATATTGTTATCTCTTGTTCCTGGCGTTTTTTTTTCTTTTTTTCTGGTAACCGTGAATGCTGGTAGATATTAGATTAGTAAATATATATATGTATATATAGTTAGCCGACCGTAGTCGAGGGCGACCCGAAGGTTGGCTTTTCAATAGCCACCACATCGAAGTGTAGGAAAGGGCACTACTTTTACCCCCGGGATTGCTCCACTTACCCTTGATCTGAACCATATAATGCTGGGTGTTAAGCAAGTTGGCATCAAGTACCATTTTTGAATCTTTGGTATGGTTCCATCTAGGACTGAACGGAGTATTGGCGAACATTACCTACTATCCGAATGGGTCGGTAGTATATATATCTTTACGAAGGAGTAGTTTTATTGATACTATAACGAGTTTCTGTGAATGGTTCGCTCATTCAATGGTAACACATTGTACTTCTAGTTTTTAGTCGTATATAATCATGTGTTTTCAAATGTAAATCAGAAAGGCGAGAGTGTTTAATTAACTTATGCACGTGGATATATTCACATCATTAATTATTCGATAATGTTGCTGCAGTCTTGCAAAAAGATACACTAGCACCATATTTCGTAATAATCTGCTGAGATTACGTACCACAAACGTCAATATAAACGATGAAAGAAAATAGTCTCACAGAGAAAAAGGAACTGTAATGTATGCAGCCTACACTGATGATCAAGCACTTCTTGCTAATTCATCTCATCAAGAATCACTGCAAGAGCCACTGGTCTTTAAATGAACTCAGATAAAACTGATTTTACGTGTTTTTAAACCAGATGGAACCATATATATTCAATGCAAGCCTTTAAAATCACAAGATCATTTCACATACTTTGGTAGCAATATCTCATCTACGGTAAATGATGCCAACATATGTTTAGGAAATGCATGAACTCCGATTAACAATCTATCGATCATTGGGAAATCTGATCTCTCCGATTGAATAAAGCGAATTTTTTCCAAGCTGTAGCCGTATTAGTACTATTGTATAGTAGCACTACTTCAGCAAAACGCTTGGAGAAAAAGCTGAATGGGAACTGCACAACAATGCTGTGTTCTGTTTTGAACAAACCCTCACAAAACAGTTGGGTTATGGCCACATACTCCCTATCTTACAAACTATCGCAGTAAGACGAACTTGACATGCTGGAGAAGTTATAACAATCTCATCAGCAACGTTCTCTTATGGACTCCTACACATGGGTACACCAATAACTGCCGACGACAGAGAGAAAGAGAGAGAGAGAGACTGTGTCATCAAAACGAATTAATGATGTGAATATATCCACGTGCATAAGTTTATTAAACACTCTCGCCTTTCTGATTTACATTTGAAAACACATGATTATATACGACTAAAAACTAGAAGTACAAATAAATTTTATTATACACTGTTCACTTGGATTTTGTTTCGTCATTGTCAACCCAGAGGTTGGATATTATTCACACTAAATTCTCATTTCAAATTCATCTTTACAAATTTTCTTGCAGGCCATCTCTAGTGAGTTCAATTCTGATTGTATTCTTGAATGTATAATCGTACCAAAATCGACATTGTCAAACAAATATTCATAATCAAGACGAGATGGACTCGTGAAAATGCTGTGCTTATTGTAAAATAGGCATTTATATTCAGGCCTTTATAAGATTGTACAAATTCATTAACCAGGCCAATGGTCCGGAAGACCGGGTCCAATCCCAGGTCGAGTCATACCTAAGACTTTAAAAATAGTACTTAATGCCGCCTTGCTTAACACTCAACATTATAAGGTAAGGATCAAGGGTAAGAGGAGCAATCCTAGGAAAAGAGTAGCGCCCCCTACATATTGGTGTAGTAGCTATCGAAAAGGAAGCCTTCGGATCACCCTCAACTAAGGTCGTTAACTTAACTACTAATTCATTTATCTTCATGGTTGGCTGGTTTGGTTTTATGACATATCAACCCTTGTAGGCCATTTAACGCCAACGCAAAAACGTAAACAAACGAAAGCTTATAAATATGCGTTATAATTCCTGAGTTGACGTATGTGCCTAAATGGCTGAGCGGTTAGATGCCATGCAAAGCGTAAAGTTAGACAGGTTTTTATCCCAGCTTGAAGTGTCCTGCGTGTCTAGCCACACGGAACAGTGGTGAAACAACGAAACAATCTGACTGTAGATGACTATATATATATTCATCATCTTGAGGTAGTGAGGCGTTTTGCTACAGCTGAAGGACAAAGGAAATAGGGCGCATGGACTAAGTGGGAGAGTGCAAAAGACAGAGCTGTCACATGGAGAGACCTCAAGCACATTGAACCAAAGAAATTAAGTTTCCTCATAAAAGTAGTCTGCGACGTCTTACCAACACCAGTCAACCTTTATGCTTGGGGGTTACCTACATCCGACCGATGCAGAGCATGTGGGAAAACTGCGAGCCTCAAACATATTCTCACTGGATGTGAGTACGCTCTAAGAAGCTATACTTGGAGACATTACAAAGTCCTGGAGATTTTTGCTGAGGCTTCGAAAAACATGTTGTGAGACTGCCCATAAATCTCTAAATATTATCAACAACAGAGCAATTCACTTCGTTAAAGAAGGAAATATTTCGAAAATTGCACGTGAAAATATGCGTAAACCATCATTGCTTGAGGGCTGTACGGACTGGCACGTCGCAACCGATTTAAAACATAACTCCATATTTCCAACTAAAATAGCGTTAACAACAAAGCGTCCAAATATGGTCATTTGGTCCGTTAAAGCAAAACAAGTTTTCTTTATTGAGTTAACGGTCCCTTATGAAGAAAATTTCGACTGGGCACATCAGCGTAAGTTGGAAAAATATGAAGATCTGCGAGAACAATGTGTCAGAAATGACTGGATAACAAATGTATTTCCAATCAAAGTCGGATGCAGAGGTTTCATTGCCAACTCAACCTCCATTTTCTTCACTAATCTTGGACTTCCTCCATCAGACAAGAGATAATACATGGAAAAAATCAAAGATAAGGCTCTAACTGCATCAGTGTGGTAATGGCAATCCCATAGAGTGACGACAATCTGACAAAGTCGGGTGGAGTTGTGAGATACTGCTGGGGTACTCTGGGCTAGTGGTAATGATGCTTCGTCCCCGAAACCATGCTTGAACCCAGAGTCAACATCTGATGAAGGCTTTGTTTGAAGTAATGCTGTTGTACAAACATCAGTTATTGTAGGATACCTATATATATATATGATTTGTAAATGAATAGTTTGTGGATAACATTTGTAAAGGAGCCAGAACTTATTTGTTTGCACTCAGTTAAACGGTTTAAAGCAATACTGCGTAACTCTAACAATTCAATTTAACATCAAACAGTTAGTTACCGACTGCGTCTCTGCAGAGGAATAAGAACCGCCCACCCAACGAGTGGATATGACACAAGACAAGCTGATGTTGAGGTTTCAGTAATACAGGAGCTTTGGGAAATGTGGGGAACCCCTTCATTGCCATTGCTCCCAGGTCCACTCTGACCTAGAGTGGTAGCACTTGATAGAGCCCTATCTGTGGGTCAAATAGAACTAAACAGCGTACTTACGCAAAACTGAACTGTTTGAAATAGAACTGTTTTGACATTTAACTGTGTATCAACGAAAAAACTGTATTTATGCTAAATTGACTTGTTTGAAATAGAAATATTTTTGACATTTAACCTGTGTAATTATGCTAAACTGAATTATTTGAAATAGAACTGTTTTTGACATTTAACTATGCGTAAAGAAAAAATCATATTTTATTGAACTGAATTGCTTAAAACGTTTATCAAAATAACCCGAAAAGTGTTGATACACCGTAAAACTAAACAACCCACACACAAACCCTTGGAAATCGATGTTAAATGGGTTTTACATATTATTTGTGAGTGGATAGTATGTTGGTAATTTTATTCTGAAAAAGTCAGAACCAATTTCTTTGCAGATTCATGGTTTCAAGTATTGCTATTAAACTCGAATAAATCTATACAACACTATTCTATCATTAGCACATTTAAATGGTTTCAAGTATTGCTATGTAATACTAATAATTCAATTTTTGTACCCAGTTAAACGGTGTCAAGCATTCCTCATTACCACAAATAATTCTATTTAGTAACAATCATTTGTTTGCATATAGTTAGATAGTTATATTTAACCCATTGATTAGACCCTTCAGGTCAGAGTGGACCCGAGAGTAATGGTAATGAAGGGGTACACCACATTCCCCTAAGCCCCATCAGATGCAGTTTAGTGTCATACCCAGGATACTAGTTCTATTTGACCCATAAAGGAGACCCTTACAAGTACTACCACTCTGGGTTGAAGTGGATCTGGGAGTAATGGTTATGAAAGAGTACTCTACATTCCCAAAAGATTTTGGGACTGGAGCCTCATCATCAAATGCAGTTTACTGTCATATCTAAGATAATCACCAGGAGGTCTTACCCCTCTGCAGAGAAATATGGTTTGTTATTACTCTCAGATCCACTCTGTCCCATCTACTGATTGTCCAGTCGGCTGCGGCTGTAGAATACACCGACTGCACCTTTGCAGAGGCGTAAGACCACCTCCAATGAGTGTCCCGGATATGACACTAAACAATCTAATCCTATTTACCCAACCCCTTCGCTCGGGCAGGATATGACAAAAGGTCAATTTTTATGCGGACTTTAACAGGTTTGAATTCAGAGTTTTCCTTCTACTAGACTAGTTGCCTAACCAAGGCTGAAGAACCAGTCTGTCCTACTATTTACCCATAGGTGGAGGGAGAATAATTGGATTCATACCTTTCCCAAGGGTATTAGTGCTATGGGAAATGCAATCAGTCTCGTCCAGGTTTGAACTCGTGTCGCCGTGTCCATTTCCTATGACGATTACCATTACATGAGAGCATATCCATATTTACCCAACCCCTCCACTCGGGCTGGATATGACACAAGGTCAATTCTTAAGCAGAGTTTAACAGGTTTGAATTCAGAGTTTTCCTTCTAGACTCGTTGCCTCACCAAGGCTGAAGAACCTAGTCTGCCCTACTATTTACCCATAGCTGGAGGGAGAATAATTGGATTCATACCTTTCCCAAGGGTATTAGTGCTATGGGAAATGCAATCAGTCTCGTCCAGGATTTGAACTCATGTTGCCGTTCAATTTTACTCTGTGGTCAGCCGGGACAATAAAGTCCACAATTCGGCGTCTTGGAAACTTGAGGAGATTTGCTGTCACTGATTCTCCAGTGAGAAACCATCGGCTAACACAGATATGAAAAACTCGAAAAGGAGTAATTATAATTACACACATTTGTGAAGGTATCAAGTATAAAGAACGATAGCACGTAGAGATTTAAGTGAATTTGCGGTGCCGACCCTCCTCGATGAAATGCATGTGTGTATGTGTATGTGGTCATCAGTGAACATTTTGGGTTATCTAAAACCAAAATACATACCCTATATTTGTTAGTGGAGAGTTCAAAGGCATTATTTTCAAGAGTTACCGTTCAATTGCAAACACTAAAAGAGTTTCAAGTATTGTTATTCAACGCTGATAATTCCATTTTATATTAATCATTTGCTTGCACAATATTTAAATAGTTTTAAATATTGGTATTTAACATAGGTATTTTTATTCAAGTATTCCTATGTAATGTATATACAATGCACACAGTTGTATGGTTTAGAATTACTAACATTAATTATTCTTTCTAAGTGATTGAACAGCTCTATTTGATAAATAGATGGGTTGGTTGGTTGGTTGGTTGGTTTTTATAGCATATCAACCTTTTGTAGGTTATTTAACGCTAAATCCATTTTCATGCAAATAGTTATATCTCAAACAATTCAGTTTAGCGTGAGTACACAGTTTAATTGTCAAAAACGTTTCCATTTCAAGCTATTCAGTTTATTCAAACAGTTCTAATTCAGCTAATTCAGTTTAGCATAAGTACAGATTTTCTTTGCACATAGTTAAATGTCAAAACAGTTCTATATTAAACAGTTCAGTTTTGTGTAAGTAAAGTTTCAATGTCAAAAACAGTTCCATTTCAAACAATTCAGTTTAGCATAAGTACGCAGTTTAAATGTAAGTACAGTTTGATAGTAAAAAATATTTCTATTTCAAGCTATTCAGTTTTGTTAAACAGTTCTAATTCAAACAATTCAGTTTAGCATAAGTATGTAGTTTAGTTCTATTTAACCCATAAAGAGGGCCCTATCAGGAGCTACGCCTCCGGGCCAGAGCGGACCTCGGAGCGATGGCAATGAAGAGGTGCTCCGCATTCCCTAAAGCTCCAGCATCACTGGAGCCTCACCATTAGATTGTTTAGTGTCATATCCAGGACACGCATTGGGGGTGGTCTTACCCCTCTGAAGAGGTGCATTCGGTGTATTCTACAGTCGCAGCCGACTGGACAATCAATAGATGGGACAGAGTGGATCTGGGAGTATTAGCAATGAAGGGGTACTCCACATCTCTAGATCACCAGGACTGAGCATTAACATTTGATGCAGCTTCGTCGCTTGACACCTTTAAGATAGAAAGGGTTTGGTGTTTGCTTGCCACAAGAGAAGTTTGAATACGGTCAGGCCTGACATGATCGGCCGATTGATCAGAGTGGGCTTTTCTGACCGCCCGTTTAGCTCAGTAAGGGCTAAATTGGAGTGTTGCAGGTCAGATGACTACTTTGACAACCAGGTCGCACACTGCTCAGCCACCAAAGATCCTCTTCTCAAGCATTACAAGTTGCTATTCACAGCCGCCAAGATCCTGTCTTCAAGGATTATGGGTTGCCATCCGCAGCCACCAAAAATCCTGTCCTCAAGTATTATGGGTTGCCATCCGCGGCCAACAAGATCCTATCCTCAAGCATTTCGGATTGCCATCCACATCCAACAGATAGCCTTTTTGTGAGTATTTTACGTCTTTGCGGACGTCCAATCGGCGTATACTACCGCCCTAACCGAAAGAACGGGCATATCAAGAGACACGCACACACACACACACATATATATATATATAAGGGAGAGGAAGAAAGGAAGTGATAAGACCAATAAGAATATTTCTTCACCATTCCTGAGAAAAATATAATCTAATTTAACTTCTTTATGGTTAGATTTCTCTTGCAGTAACATGGCTTCACACTGATTATTATTTATTTTATAAACACGATCTCCATTACACATAAAAACGCAAGCGCGGTGATTAATCACAAATGATAATTTGTCGACGGGAATCAAACAACGTATCTTTCTGACTTCCGGTTTTACGGAGGCGTGGTCAGTCTTCTTTTGAATGAATCATTCAAAGTCGGAAGATAACTCCAGCAGGGCAAGTGTCATCAGGTCTTGTTCTCCAGCAGGGTTTAGGATATCACGAAACATCATCAAGGGTATCATCTTTCGTATTGCGTTGGCCCTTTTCCTTCCCCAACTTGTTTTATTGGTTGTTCTTTGTTTCCTCGTTATAATGCCAAATGTTTCTTACAGATACACACTCATGCACAGTTTTAGTCAGTCAGTGAGTCAGTCAGTGGGTCTCTCTCTCTCTCTCTCTCTCTCTCTCTTTCTCACGCACACACACACACACACACACTGCTTCTTCATAAGTTTAGACCACTTTTACACAATTTATTGCTTTGTGACCGTTTTCTTTTATCCGACAAATTCAGTATTCTGACTCTTCCGTTGTTTCTTTTACTGAAAAAAGATTTCTTTTTACACACACAGAAAATCAGGTTATCATAAACATAGGAAAGGCAAGGATTGCTATTGATAGGTTAATTACTAACATTATAACACGGGAATTCTTCCAAGCCATAGCAATGTAAGTACTACTGTGTGGTTGCACCACTTGATTGTTAATGAAACGCCTCGAGAAAAAGGTAATTGCTAACTTCACAAGGATGCAGCGTTCTATTTTGAACAAAAGAACAGCACCCACAAAACAACAGCTGTATGGGCATTTGCCTCCTATCTCACAAACTACTGAGCGCTGCTCGGGAAATTAGAACGAACTCATAAGTGACATTCCACAGACTCCTACCAATGGACTATTGGCCGACCAGCAAAAACTTATATTCATCGAATGATACTGGTGCCGTCTAGAGAAATTGTGAAGAGCGATAACCGATAGGCCTTGATTATGACGTTTTATACATTATAAATATATATTTATAATATAGACACATAAATGTATAAAAGTAAAGTTTTTGAATCAAAAGCACATACATATTGAGAGAGAGAGAGAGAGAGAGAGAGAGAGAGAGAGAGAGAGAGATCAATGGACACACAGAATATGAATACGAGTAGACTGAGATAAATTGATAAAAAGGCTGACATTAAGTTTAAATTCTTAATTATTTTTACCAAGATAAATACTGAGTTGAGTGAAATAGATAGATAGATAGATAGATTGATAAATATTAATTTAAATGAGATAGATAGATAGATAGATAGATAGATAGACAGACAGATATTGAGTTGAGATAGATAGATAGATAGATGGATAGATATTAATTTAAATGAGATAGATAGATATTAAGTTTAGATAGATATTAAGTTGAATGAGAAAAGTAAGAAAAGAATGGAAAAAAGGAAAAGAACGAAGGAACGAAGGAAAAGAAAAACTAATAAAAGAAGGAAAAAAAGAAAAAGAAGGAAAAAGAAAAATAACGAAGGAATGAAGGAAAAGAAAAACCAAGAAAAGATAGATCGATAGATAGAAACCATGGCATAAATTTTCAATATCCTTAGATATTTATGCAAAGACTGATTTTTTTTTTCTAATCTTTTTTTCTGCCATATTTACTGCCAAATTTATCATAATTCCTACACGGGTTTTCAATTTTATTGCACCTTTTATAGCAATTTTTTTAAAAACAGGATTTCTTTTCAGCTGTAGCCGATTCCAAACTACTATATGGATGCACCCCATGAACGCTTACAAAATGCATCGAGAAAGAAAATCTTGATTGGGAACTACAGAAGATTGCTACGTGCTCTCTTGAACAAATCCTGGCAGTAACACTATATATCAGCAACTGCACGGTCGCCTACCTCCCATCTCACAAACCATTCAAGAAAGACGAATAAGACACGCACCGGACTGCTGGAGAAGTAAGGACGAACGCATAAGCGAATTTTTGTTATGGACTCCTACCGATGGACAAACCAGTGTTGGTTGACCAGCAAGGACTTTAAATTGCAATAAAGGGATACGTCTAGAAGAGACTGATTGTATTTCACATAGCACTAATACCCTTGGGAAAGGCATGAATCCAATTATTCTCCCACCAGCTATGGGTAAGTAGTAGGGCAGACTAGGTTCTTCATCTTTGGTGAGCCAACAAGTCTAGGAGAAGGAAAACTCTGAATTCAAACCTGTTAAACTCCACTTAAAAATTGACCTTGTGTCATATCCTGCCTGAGTGGAGGGGTTGGGTGAATATGGATATGCTCTCATGGTGTAATGGTAATCATCATAGGAAATTAACACGTCGACACGAGTTCAAATCGTAGACGTGACTGATTGCATTTCACATAGCACTAATACCCTTGGGAAAGGTATGAATCCAATTATTCTCCCACCAGCTATGGGTAAGTAGTAGGGCAGACTAGGTTCTTCATCTTTGGTGAGGCAACAAGTCTAGGAGAAGGAAAACTCTGAATTCAAACCTGTTAAACTCCACTTAAAAATTGACCTTGTGTCATATCCTGCCTGAGTGGAGGGGTTGGGTGAATATGGATATGCTCTCATGGTGTAATGGTAATCATCATAGGAAATTAACACGTCGACACGAGTTCAAATCGTAGACGTGACTGATTGCATTTCACATAGCACTAATACCCTTGGGAAAGGTATGAATCCAATTATTCTCCCACCAGCTATGGGTAAGTAGTAGGGCAGACTAGGTTCTTCATCTTTGGTGAGGCAACAAGTCTAGGAGAAGGAAAACTCTGAATTCAAACCTGTTAAACTCCACTTAAAAATTGACCTTGTGTCATATCCTGCCTGAGTGGAGGGGTTGGGTGAATATGGATATGCTCTCATGGTGTAATGGTAATCATCATAGGAAATTAACACGTCGACACGAGTTCAAATCGTAGACGTGACTGATTGCATTTCACATAGCACTAATACCCTTGGGAAAGGTATGAATCCAATTATTCTCCCACCAGCTATGGGTAAGTAGTAGGGCAGACTAGGTTCTTCATCTTTGGTGAGGCAACAAGTCTAGGAGAAGGAAAACTCTGAATTCAAACCTGTTAAACTCCACTTAAAAATTGACCTTGTGTCATATCCTGCCTGAGTGGAGGGGTTGGGTGAATATGGATATGCTCTCATGGTGTAATGGTAATCATCATAGGAAATTAACACGTCGACACGAGTTCAAATCCTAGACCTGACTGATTGCATTTCACATAGCACTAATACCCTTGGGAAAGGTATGAATCCAATTATTCTCCCTCCAGCTATGGGTAAATAGTAGGGCAGACTAGGTTCTTCAGCTTTGGTTAGGCAACTAGTCTAGGAGAAGGAAAACTCTGAATTCAAACCTATTAAACTCCGCTTAAAAATTGACCTTTTGTCATATCCTGCCCGAGCGGAGGAGTTGGTAAATATGAATAAAGGGATACTCCACAGTCCCCAAAGCTCCCGGTAAGGAGCCTCATCAATAAATTCTTTAGTGTAATACCCAGCACATTTGAGATGCAATCCAGAGGAAAAAATTCTGATGAGACTCGCGTTCTTCAACGCTTCATGAAAAAAAGAAGGCCAGCCCTAGGTTGGTTAAATAGCACAACATTTATTCTTTTACCAGAATGCAGTGGTATTAAATAACCAACGTTGGTTAAGATAGCAGTAAACCACGAAACTTAATCTAACAAAGAATGTACATCAAGAAAATAAACTACTAAATTGGGTGGTTACCAATTATATATATTTTTTTCCTTTTCTCTATTACAATCGGTAAGTTATTGTTGCAACGATTACAACCACAACGGTGTGTGTGTGTGTGTGTGTGTGTGTAGGGGGGAGGGGATCTGTGTCTGGAGTCAATGACCAATACATTCAATTTTCAAAAGCATCTCAATCGATACTCAAATTTCCTGGTGTTCGCAAGGAGGAAAAAAAAGGGTGTGGTAGAAGGAAAGAAATGGAACGAAGGGGGAAAAAAAGATAAAGGGCGAAGGAACAAAGGATAAGAAAAGAAGGAAAAAAAAGGAAGAAAGAAAAAGAAAAAGAAATAAGGAACGAGGGAAAAGAAAAGCTGAGAAAAGAAGGAAAAAAGAAAAAGAAGGAAAATAAGAAAAAGAAGGACAAAAGAAAAAGAACTAAGGAACAAAGGAAAAGAAAAACTAAGAAAAGAAGGAGAAAAAAAGAAGGAAAAAAGAAAAAGAAGGAAAAAAGAACAAAAGAAATAAGGAACGAGGGAAAAGAAAAACTAAGAAAAGAAGGAAAAAAGAAAAAGAAGGACAAAAGAAAAAGAAGGACAAAAGAAAAAAGAAATAAGGAACGAAGGAAAAGAAAGCTTAGAAAAAAGGAAAAAAGAAAAAGAAGGACAAAAGGAAAAGAAGGACAAAAGAAAAAAGAAATAAGGAACGAAGGAAAAGAAAGCTTAGAAAAAAAGGAAAAAAGAAAAAGAAGGACAAAAGGAAAAGAAGGACAAAAGAAAAAAGAAATAAGGAACGAAGGAAAAGAAAGCTAAGAAAAAAGGAAAAAAGAAAAATAAGGAAAAAAGAAAAAAAAGAAAAAAGAAATAAGGAATGAAGGAAAAGAAAAGCTAAGAAAAGGAGGAAAAAAGAAAAATAAGGAAAAAAGAAAAAAAAGAAAAAAGAAAAAAAAAAGGAACGAAGGAAAAGAAAAGCTAAGGAAAGAAGGAAAAAAGAAAAAGAAGGACAAAAGAAAAAGAAATAAGGGACGAAAGAAAAGAAAAGCTAAGAAAGGAAGGAAAAAGAAAAAGAAATCGGTGAGGAAAGAAAAGGAAAGCTAAGAAAAGAAGGAAAAATGAAAATAAACAAGGAACGAAGGAAAAGAAAAACTAAGAAAAGAAAAAAAAGAAAAAGGAAAAAAGAAAAAGAAATAAGGAACGAAGGAAAATAAAAACTAAGAAAAGAAGGAAAAAATGAAAAAGAACTAAGGAACAAAAAAGAAAAGAAAAACTGATGGAGAAAACCGAAAAAGGAGAACATGACGAAAAAATAAAAATAAAACACTGAATGAGAAAAATAGTATTGAAAAATATTAATTTGTTCGTGAACGAATAAATACGACCGCCTCAGGTCGGTTTTTTAAAGTCTTATATCCAAAGGCCAGAAGATTGCAAATTTACAACTAAAAAAAATAGAAGAAAACCCAACCGATACAATAAGAAAACTTTCAGTCGAGATGACCCAATTTTATTTAGTGAATGCTTAGAAAATCTGTACAGATATCAAATAGAAAAGAAAACTTTTTTCAAATTTTTTTTTCGATAAATATGAACTATTTTATTAGGGTTTGATTAAAACTAGAAATTCACTGAAGTCATTCTACAACCTCTGGCAAAAAAAATATGGACTCACCTAAGTGACAAAACGTTTTTGCCATTATTTTAAATCCATGGCAAATAAACTAAGCACAATTCCGAGACAAAACTTACTTATTTTGGTAGCCCAACTTTCTGGCTCCCTGGAACAAATTAATTAAGATAATTTATTCTAATTGATGAGAGATTTTTTTTCCAAAAAAATCGTGAAATAATTAAGTTTCCAAAAAAATCATGAAATAATTAAGTTTTGAAGAAGAAATTATGGAATCACCAATAAAAATTAGATTCTTTTTTAAAATCTGGTTTTAATAATTATTTTCAAAGTTCAATTGCTGTCAACTTTTTTAATGCATTTTTGTCAATCAATAATTTACTTACAAACAACCACAAAGCAAAAAGAAAAAAAAAGTTTTTTTCTATTTTTGCTTTATTTAATGGCATCCCAACCTTCGAGCATTATTTCATGCCAAACCCATCCTTCTAGAAGAACAGCAGTGATTCTATTTAACCAATAGCTAGGGAGATAAGGAGTTCATATATTTCCCCAGGGATATGAGTCCAAAAGTGTTATTAAAGTGCTGCTGGGGTTCGAGCTCGCATAATCCGAGGTCACAGGTCAGCCATCGCACCATGAGAAATCTTTTCTCTTATTTTTAATTCATGAAAAATAAACAACGCACAAATCTGAGACTAAACCTATTTTATTTGTCTAAATTTCTGAGACGAAGCTTGGTGATTTTTATCTTTAAGGGTTTTCGGACTATTGTCTTCATCCTTATTGTTATTTCCACGACGTTTCGGCCGATATGTCCTCCGACCTTCTACAGATCGAACTCGGGAACCTTCACGGAACTATGTCCTTTATTGAATCCACAGGGGGACGCCTGTTCTGATTCCGTTAGCCTTAACTGGGTACAAATGTTAAGTATTCCTGTGTTGTTACTCGTCTGTAGTGAGGATTGAACCAGCAACCTCCTGATGATTTTCTCCTTAGAAGCTTAGGGAACCAACGCCTATAACCGTTTCGCCATGTGTCCTGCTGGATAATTAAAAAACCTATTCTATTTGATAGCCAAATTAGCTTCATAGCCTCAAATTAAATAAATTTTAGATTGACCGGTTCATTGGCTCAGTGGGTAGAGTGTTCACCAATGATCCGGGAGACCGGGGTTCAATCCCAGGTCGACTCATACCAAAAGTCTTTAAAAAATTATACTTGATACCTCCTTGCTTAACACTCAGCATTATAAGGTACGTATCAAGGGTAAAGTGGAGTAATCCAAGGAAAGGAGTAGCGCCCTTCCATACACCTCGGTGTAGTAGCTATTGAAAAGGGAGCCTTCGGATCACCCTCGACTACAGTCGCCATCTTTATTTACTTATGAATAGAAAATATGTTTGGTGTTTTTAAGCGGACAATGAATCTTTTTACTTACCAACTCAATGAAATGGTCAGAAAACAGCCTGGATCTTAATTCAATCGAAAATTTTTGGTGGACGGAAAGAAGAAAGGAAGGGTCCAACCTGTTAGCCGCTTGATGAAGAATATTGTTTTCCGTTTGTTAATATTTTTTTTTTTTGTTTGTTTGATGACACTTCAAACTCCGTGAGTAATCTAATGCCAAAACCATCATTGTTGAAGAACTTTAGAGATACTATTTAACCCTTTGCTGTGAGAATAAGGATATTCAGAACTTTGCCGAGGATTTTAGTCTGAAAATTAACGATATAGCGCGAATGGATTTCGAACTCGTTCACTATTATGTCGGAGTTCAGCACGTTAGCCACGACCACCACGGGGACTCCCCAACCCTTATATAAAATTGCCCAGTTGGTTGTGGCTGTAGAATACACCTACTGCATCTCGGCAGAGGGGTAAGAAACCTCCCAACGAGTGTTCTAGATATGACGCTAAACAATCTGACAGTGAGGTTCCAGTAATGCTGGAGCTTTGGGGAATGCGGAGTATCCTTCATTGCCATCGCTCTCAGGTCTACTCTAACCCAGAGTGGTAGCACCTGACTGGGTCCTATCTATGAGTCAAATAGAACTAAACTGTGTACTTATGCTAAATTGAATTCCTTGAAATAGAACTGTTTTGATATTTAAACTGTGTACTTTTGCTAAACTGAATTGGTTGAAATAGAGCTGTTTTGACATGTAAACTGCGTACTTATACTAAAACGAATTGTCTGAAATAGAACTGTTTTTGACATTGAAACTGCGTACTTATGCCAAATAGAATTGTTTAAAATAGAACACTTTTTGACATTGAAACTGTGCTTACGCTAAACTGAATTATTTGAAATAGAAGTGTTTTGATATTTAACTGTGTGTGGACAAAAACTATACTTATACTAAACTGAATTGTTTGAATTAGATCTGTTTGACTGAACTGAATAGCTTGAAATAGAAATGTTTTTGAGAATTAAACTGTGTACTTATGTTAAACTTATGTTTGTTTGAAATGGAAGTGATTATTTGTATAAAAATGGATTTGGCATTAAATAACCTACATAGGTTTATACGCCATAACCCCAACCCCACAAAAAACAACCAAACTAATAGAAAAAATAGTAGTGGTACAATTTTGCTCATAGCTGGGGAGATAAGGGGGTTTAGACCGTGATAACCTTGTTCAGTGTATTTCACCAATAAAGAAAACGTTTTATGGTTGGTAGGGGTTTTGGCATATCAACCCTTGTGGGTTATTTAATACCAAACCCTTTTTATACATGTATATTAAAAATATATGATTTGGTTGGGTTTGGTTTTATGGCATATCAACCATTGTAGGTTATTTAATGCCAAACCCTCTTTATACATATATATTAAATATATATGATTTGGTGTGGTTGGGTTTTATGGCATATCAACCATTGTAGGTTATCTAATGCCAAATCCTCTTTATACATATATATCAAATATATATGATTTGGTTTAGTTGGGTTTTATTGCATATCAACCATTGTAGGTTATTTAATGCCAAATCCCCTTAATATATATATATTAAATATATATGATTTGGTTGGGTTGGGTTTTATGGCACATCAACCATTGTTGGTTATTTAATGCCAAATCTTTTTATACATATATATCAAATATATATGATTTGGTTGGGTTTGATTTTTATGGCACATTAACCATTGTAGGTTATTTAATGCTAAATCTTTGTTATATATTAAATATATGATTTGGAAATAAATAGGTTTTTGGTAACATGTTAAACAAGCCAGAATTCGTTTATTTACACACGATTAAACGGTTTCGAACGTTGCAATATAACACTAACAATTCTATATAACAGTAATTTGTTTCCACACAGTTGAAATGGTTAAACTGTTCTTTTTGACCCACAGATGAGATCCTATCTGATATTACCACTTCTGTTCAGAGTTAACCTGGGAGTAATGGTAATAAAGAGATACTCCACCTTCCCAAAGTTGTAGAACTAAACTTTCACCATCAGATAGTTTAGTATCATAATCATGACACTCGTTAGGAGTGGGGTCTGCCCTACTCGACTGAACTGATGTTTTATGGACCTGATCTAAATTGAACTAACGCTAGATCGAATAATTGATTCTTTTCAAAAAGGAGCCAATGGGTCTGACCTTAATTACATTACATACTGTCTCATCTTGGTGAATAAATACGACTGAACATTATATAAATTCGTTATTAGGGTCAGAGGTCAAAGTAGATATTTAAAAAGGTCCATTCCCCTCCCAAAAGCAAGGAAAAATTGCGATGCCAGGATGAATATGGGGAATAGAGATTTTGTGTTTGATTTTAACGGCACGTCAACTCGTCTAGCGTTATTTCGTGCCAAAACATTAGGGAATTGTATTTCTGGTACCTTTACATTTGATTTGTTGTTAAGAGGTTTTGTACACAGTTATGATATGAAATATTCAACTAACCTTGGAGAAGGAAAAATACTCCGCTGAAAAGTTGATATTGTATTCCAGTCTGCCCGTGGAAGAGGGGTTGGGTATACGTGTGTGTATGTGTGTGTATGTATTTATGTGTGTGTGTAAAATTAGCTGTACCTGTGAAAATTCCAAAAAATATCTGCGTAAATACCCTAGGGCAGATTGGATTATTTCGTTGGTTGTTTGGGGCTTATGGCATATCAACCTTTGTAGGTTATTTAATGCTGAATTCATTTCTATACAGATAATCAGTTCCATTTCAAACAATTCAGTACACAGTTTGTACAATAAGTACACAGTTTGATTGTCTAAAACATTTCTATTTCAAGCTATTCAGTTTAGTCAAACAGTTCTAATTCAAACAATTCAGTTTAGTATAAGTACGCAGTTTATATGTCAAAAGCAGTTCAATTTCAAGCAATTCAGTTTAGCATAAATACGCAGTTTTCGAATAATTCAGTTTAGCGTGGTTGAGATTCAATGTCACAAACGGTTCTATTTAAAACGATTCATAAATACGCTGTTTAATTCTATTTGCCCCATAGATAGGAACCTATTAGATGCTACCACTCCGGGTCAGAAGGGACCAGGGAGAAAAGGCAATGAAGGGATACTCTGCATTCCCCACAGCTCCAGCACTACAGGAATCTCACCATCAGATTGTTTAGTGACATATCAGGACACTGGATATGACACTAAAATGCAACGGTGCAGCCGACTTGGCCATTGGATTATTTAGTTTGGTTTGTTTTTATGGCATATCAACCATTGTAGGCCATTCACTGTCAAACCCTGTTTATATATATATATATATATATATATATATATATATATATATATATATATGATTTGTGAATACATTTTGTTGATCACATTCTAAAACGAGCCTGAGCTCTTTTTGCATATAGGTAAATATTTTCAAGTATTGCTATATAAGAGTGATAATATCAATCAGTTGTTTTCTCATAGTTTATTCTATTAGAGTCATAGATATGACTATCAAGTGCTACCACTCCGGGTCAGAGTGGACCTGAGAGCAATGTTACTGAAGGAGTACTCCACATTCTCATCAGATGGTTTAATGTCATATCTAGGACATTCGTTGGAGAGGTCTTACCCCTCTCCAGAGATGAAGTCAGTGTATTCTACTGTCTCAGCCGACTGAGCCCTAAGATTACTTAGTCTTGGTAAGGTCACAAATCCCGGAGAAGGAAAACTGAATTCAAAATGAGCAGTACTCCGCTTAAAAATTTATGTTGCATCCTGTTTGTAGCAAAAAAGTTGTAGCAACTAACGTGCAATTACATTCACTTTAATGTCCCTTGGGAAAGGCATGAACCCTCTTATCCCCACAGCTATGGGTTAAATAGCATCACTACTATTCTTTTACCAGGATGGCTTTGGCATTGAATAACCCACGAAGGTTGATATGATATTAAACAAAAACACCAAATGCTCGTTTATCTATTTTTATATGTGTGCTATATATAAGTAAAGTAGGTGACCGTCGTCGAGAGCAACCCAAAGGCTCCTTTTTCTTTAGCTACTACACCGGGGTGTAGGAGAGGGCGTTACTCTTTTCCCGAGATTGTTCTACTTTAACCTTGATACGTACCTTATAATGTTGAAAGTTAAACAAGGAGGTATCAAGTACCATTCTTTGAGTCTATGACTCGACCTGGGATCGAACCCCAGTCTGTAGGGCTTTTGGCAAACACACTACCCACTAGGCCAATATATATATATATATATATCTTTCGATGGCTTTTTTATAATGGCAAATACACCCAACCATGCCGAAACACTACTGCATAGTTTGGAACGAGCCGCCGCGGGCATTTGCCTCTATGTCAATGCACACAAAACGGAATATATGTGCTATAATCAAACAGGCAACATCTCCACACTAGACGGAACCTCTCTGAAAATGGTAGACAAATTCACCTACCTAGGAAGCAGTGTCTCATCAACCGAAAAAGACATCGACACACGGCTTACGAAGGCATGGGCAGCTATCGATAGCCATCGATCATATGGAAATCAGACCTGACCGATAAAATGAAACGCAGTTTCTTCCAGGCAGCGGTCGTATCGATACTGCTGTATGGATACACTACTTCGACGCTAACTAAACGGAAGAAGAAGCTAGACGGCAATTACACAAGAATGTTGTGAGCAATATTGAACAAGTCCTGGCGGCAACACCCCACAAGGCACCAACTATACGGCCACCTGCCTCCCATCACGAAAACTATCCAAGTTGGACGAACCAGACAAGCAGGACACTGCTGGAGAAGCAGGGACGAGCTCATAAGTGATGTACTCCTATGGACCCCCACATATGGCCGAGCAAAAGCAGGACGACCAGCTCGAACATCTATACAGCAGCTATGTGAGGATACGGGATGTAGCCCTGAAGACCTGCCAGAGGCGATGAACGATTGGGAGAAATGGCGAGAGAGGGTCAGGGATATCTGTGCTTGTAGCACGACATGATGATATATATGTGTGTGTGTGTGTGTGGTTATTTATAAGTATTACTATACGGGGGATTCCCCTAGCTTAGTGGTTAGAGTGCTGGACTGCGACATCGTAAACAAGTTCGAATCCCTGACGCGGTATTATATTCACTTTCGTGCTAATACCGACGAGAATGGTATGAGTCTCCTTAACACGCCAGCTATAGATTAAATAGAATCATTGCAGTTGTTCTTCAGGATGGATTTGGTATTAAATAACCCATGAAGTTTGATATGCCATTAAACAAAGAAGCCCAACTTGCAGTGGATTAGTTGGACAAATACACACTTCCGATTGTAGGCTATGAACAAAATATGAACAAGACGTTTTGATCAAATTTGGGTCGAATTAAAGGATTGGATGATCGAAACTGTACGCGTATAACGTTATCGGGAAATAATGAATTCTTCAGTGTCTGTAGCTAGCAGAGAACAAGTGTAACCATTGATAACTGAAGTAGCAAAGGACATACACATCCATTATATATAAGTGTATGAATGTGTGTCCCACAGTCTCGAGTAATTGTCCTCTTTTATTAACGAGGAGTTCTGGGATGATACAAGTCAAAAACACCTGTTTAAAACAGCTTCTCTGGCCCAGGGTTTTCAATATGAGTAGTATATATATATATATATATATATATATATATATATATATATATATATATATAACCAAGGATGAGACAGTAAGAAATCGATTTAAAAGAGCCTAACGAAAAGAAAAAAAAATTGAATATTCCTTTTTCAAAGAAAATAGCGAAGGAGTATTTCTTCTAATTATCTTTTCGACAAAGTTTTCCAACAAAAAGTCCAGCTATCATGCATATACGACAGACATACTAAAAAGGAAAAGATTTTTACAATAAAAATGAATCGGAAATGAAACGTGAAACTCTAAGTAACGGATTGGACAGAGCATATTTATTGGTAATGAAAAGAACAATGAAATTGTTCTTTTCATTGTTGTTGTTTTTTTTTTGTTGTTTTTTTTTTTGTCATGTCAACAATGTAATTTCGATTTTTTTCTTTTGCTAATGATTCGATAGTTTGAAGTAATTAATCATCATCATCATCATATCGCGCTGGTAGCACGGATAACCCTGACCCTCTCTCGCCACTCCTCCCTATCGTTCATCGCCCTAGGTAGGTCTTCAGGACAACATCCTGTATCCTCACATAGCTGCTGAATGTACGTTCGAGCTGGTCGTCCTGCTTTTGCGCGGCCATGTGTGGGGATCCATAAGAGTACATCTCTTATGAGTTCATCTCTGCTTCTCCAGCAGTGTCCTGCATGTCTGGTTCGTCTAACTTGAATAGTTTTCGTGATAGGGGGCAGGTGACCGTACAGTTAGTGTCTTGTGGGGTGTTGCTGCCAGGTCATGTTCAGGATTGCACGCAGCATTCTTGTGTAATTGCCATCTAGCTTTTCTCCAGTCGTTTTGTTAGCGTCCATGTAGTAATTAATGATAAAGTAATTAATGATAAACATTAATTAATCTACCTAATTAACATATCTAAGAATAACTAAGGAATCGCAATTAGCGACTGCACCTCTCTTTAGGGGAATGCCGACGGGGACTGAGGCATTTTTGGTGGATATATTCTTTGCGACAAACAGGATGCAACATAAATTTTTAAGCGGAGTACTGCTCATTTTGAATTCAGTTTTCCTTCTCCGGGATTTGTGACCTTACCAAGACTAAGTAATCCAAGGGCTCAGTCGGCTGAGACAGTAGAATACACTGACTTCATCTCTGGAGAGGGGTAAGACCTCTCCAACGAATGTCCTAGATATGACATTAAACCATCTGATGAGAATGTGGAGTACTCCTTCAGTAATATTGCTCTCAGGTCCACTCTGACCCGGAGTGGTAGCACTTGATAGTCATATCTATGAGTCTAATAGAATAAACTATGAGAAAACAACTGATTGATATTATGACTCTTATATAGCAATACTTGAAAATATTTACCTATATGCAAAAAGAGCTCAGGCTCGTTTTAGAATGTGATCAACAAAATGTATTTACAAATCATATATATATATATATATATATATATATATATATATATATATAAACAGGGTTTGACAGTGAATGGCCTACAATGGTTGATATGCCATAAAAAGAAACCAAACTAAATAATCCAATGGCCAAGTCGGCTATGGCCGTAGAATACACCGACTGCACCTTTGCTTTTAGTGTCATATCCACCCTGTTGTCACTCTTTGTATATCACTTGGCCTCGCTGTCCAGTCTAAGCTATAATCAGGCATACGTGCCTGGATCCAGGTTTGGGTCCATGTCCAGCTAGGCTAATCAGGCCCACATTGCACTAAGTGGGCCGATGACCAGCATAGTCCCGCAAGGCTTGAGCCTCGGCTCGTGCCCGACCTCCTCCCTAAACCCCCACTGTAATCGACTTTCGGGTCATTGACCTTGTCTCTAGTCCCGTATGGTGGGAGACAGAGAAAATTATTGGCTTTTCTGGTATTCGTGCCGGACGGTCAATATTCAATGGAGACTTGAGGCCAGAAGGCCCCCGGCTTCGACTGGGCCACCTTCGATTGGGCGAGCCGTATCATTGACACCTTTGTCACCCTTGTATAGCAATGGACTTTGCTGTCCAGTTTAAGCTATAAACCACCACTATAAACCCCCACTATCATCGACATTCGGGTCATGTCCTGTCTAGAGGGAAGCAGTGTCAAATATGAGCTCGATCAGCTGCTGCTTCGCACAGAGGCTTTTCAGTTTCCTGTCGGGCATTCGTGCCGGACAGTCAATGCTCAATAGCAGACTTGAGCCCCACCCCCCAAAAAAGCCACCGGTTTCGGGTGGGCGATCTGCATTATTGGCACCTCTGGATAGCACTGGACCTTGCTGTCCAGTTTAAGCTATAATCAGGCATACGTGCCTGGACGCAGATTTGGGTCCATGTCTAGCTAGGCTCATCAGGCCCAGATTGCACTTAGTGGGCCGATGACCAGCATAGTCCAGCAGGGCTCGAGCCTCGACTCAAGCCAGACCTTCCTCTCCCCTCATCCTCACTATAATACGACCTTTGGTTCGTTTGATCTTATGTCAAGTCCAGTCTGGCGGGAGGCAGAGACAAATATTGGAAGCTATCCGTAAACATTAGTAGATTCAAGTAACTGTTCTCAATATATATCGTTTGCACCAAGTTTCATTGTTTCAAGTATTCCTATCTAATACTAATAATTTCAAAACTGCCAAAAAGAATTTTGTGTCTGGTTTCTAATGAAGTTTACTTAAGAGAACAATCGCAGAGTTACACCCTGACCTGCACTTCAATAAATAAAAGCGAATTCTGTCTTTGGACTTAGCGATAAGACGTTCGGTTTTTAGTTTTGTTTTTTCAACGAAATCAATCGTGTCAACATGTTTGATTAAATAATTGTTGTGGTCTTCAGATAAGACCAGTGAAAGGAACAACTCAAACAACGGGTGATAGGTAAACTTTATTGTATTAGCAGAAAAAGGAAGTCATACAAAGGAAGTACTAGCCGTGCTCGGCTTGCAGTCCGTATGTCAGATGCCTCGTAAGAAACGAGAAGTTGGCTTCCCTGAGCGAACTAAGCTCAAAGAATATGTTTAGGTTGGACGAGTCCATCTTTGGGGTATGGTAGGATATGTCCCCATATCAATAATAAAGACATGTTTTCTTTATATAATTTTATTAAGATCCTTTCAAGTTTCCTGATAAGTGCCTTGGTTTTCGTTGATAGTGTTCTGTTTTTTCAAATTCATCGGCATCTCAGTTTTATCCAACTCTGCGTTTACGTAATGTTGTAATGTTATAAAAAAAACCCTAAAAAACTCTTTCAAAAACTCTTTTAAAACACTCTTTATACATGCAATGTGTGTGTGTGTGTGTGTGAGAGAGAGAGAGAGAGAGAGAGAGAGGGAGAGAGAGTAAAAAGTTATTCATGAACAATTTTGAACACTAATTACTTTAATTTTGAAACCAAACGTTAAAAGAATTCTCGTTTTTTTTTTTTTGGTTTTTTTTAAAGTTTCATTTGAAAAATTAATATAATTCAGAAGATTCATCACGTATTAATTGCCCTGATGATGGCTAAATGTATAAACCGACACGTTGAACGTTGGCAAATATTTCAACTATAAAGATCATGTTCTGAATATTTTGCTTTTATAATGATAATTCTGAAAGCGATTTTTTTTCTCGTCACCCAAATTCTCGATATAACAGAATTATGATATATAACAGAATTATTATTTTGCTCCATGAACCACTGTTACAATGAGAAGTCATCAAGCTCACGGGTCATCTTACGAAATATAAATATTATGAGCACAGTCAACGAGTGGGTCACGCTAGATCGGCTACTGAGTTGTGAGTTCTATACTTACAAGGTGCCTTGCCCACCGACTGCTTCTTTGCAGAGGGGTAAGACACCTCCTCAAGGAGTGGCCTGGATATGACACTAAACAATCTGATGGTGATGCACCAGTAATTCTGGATCTTTTGGAATGCAGAAGATCCCTTTATTGCCATTGCTCCCATTCTGGCCCGAAGTGGAAGCGCCTGACAGAGTTCTATAGATGGGTCAAATAGAACTAAACTGTTCACTTATGCCTAGCTAAACTGTTTGAAATAGAACTGCTTTGACATTTAACAATCTGTAAACTTAAACTAAACTGAATTGTTTAGAATAGAGCTGTTTATATGTATACCAATAGATTTGGCATTAAATAACCATATGGAGGTGCCCGTGGTGTAGTCGTTATCGTCGTAGGAAATGGACACGGCGACACGAGTTCAAATCCTGGACGAGACTGATTACATTTCACATAGCACTAATACCCTTGGGGAAGGTATGAATCCAATTATTCTCCCTCCAGCTATGGGTAAATAGTAGGACAGACTAGGTTCTTCAGCCTTGGTTAGGCAACTAGTCTAGGAGAAGGAAAACTCTGAATTCAAACCTGTGAAACTCCGCTTAAAAATTGACCTTGTGTCATATCCTGCCCGGGCGGAGGGGTTGGGTAAATAGTATTAAATAACCAACAATGTGGTTATTTAATGTGGCATAAAATGTGGCATTTATTTGATGTGGCATAAAACCAAACTAACCAACCAATTACTTGGTGCCTCCATACTTGTGGCATTGCGCCTAATGAAAAGGTATATTTTCTAAAAAAAGCCGTTCGGATATCATAACCCACTCCAACACAATTGCGTATAAGGGTGAAGATTTCTCCTGACAATACGTCCTGAATTCTGAACCTTATGGCTCCCTCGACTATTGATCTATTTTGCTCCCACTTCATCCGGTCATCTTCTTTGAAAGATTCCTCTCCATAGCACACACACACACACACACACACACACACACACACACACACACACGCACGCATATATCACATACCTATATACATAAATACACTCTCACATTATATATATATATATATATATATGTCTGCGCACCCATACACATAAACGAGCGTGTGATGTAAATGTGTTCGCAAAGAAGGTCTAAATTGACTGCTGTGGCACTGGGGGTCACTGAAAAATGAGTTGTGTTGACTCCTTTATCTAAAACTGCATCCTTAGAGTACATGCTGGCCTATACCACCGGTAAACCTTAACACCAGCCACTCCCACTCTCCCTCTTTCATTGCTGCCTTTTTTTTCATTCTCATTACATATATATATATATATATATATATACGTGTGTGTGAGTGTGTGTGTGTGTGTGTGAGAGAGAAAGAGAGAGAGAGAGCGGCAAATAGAGAGAGGGGACATGATTTGTTGTCCTGGTCTTTGACTGCTTGTCCCTCAGCATTTTTTCTTCCTTTCGTCCCCACTCCATCAAGTCCTCGCACCCTTCATCTATTTTTTTTTCTTTCCTCGTGGAATTCGTGAATGTATTAGACATGCACCCGATGTATGAACCTACCTACATATAGTATGTGCGTGTTACAGACTTAATATTTTGTTTATATAAGTTGTTATTATTAATAAAGTTTTGCTTATCATCATAATACCGTTATCAGAAGCAGTGAGGATATCATTACATGTAGAAATTTCACAGTGTCACTTTGCAATTCAAGAACCGTTAGTCAGATTATAGCTCTATTCACCATACTATTCAATTTAATATTCCTTTTCGTACCTCCTGACCATTAATTTTTTTTCAATTTATTTCTTTAGAAAAAAAATTCTATCAGTGATGCTTGCATTAATTCCAGACCACCGACAAACCTTTTTTTCTATCGACATCATGTCATGTTGCTAGCACGGATTCCTTTCGCTCTCTCTCTCGCAATCCATCCCTATCGTCCAACGCTCTCAGCAGGTCCTCTAGCTGGCGACCAGTATTTGCACAGAATGGTTTGGTTTTATGGCACATCAACTATTGGAGGTTATTTAATGTCAAAACCTGTTTTTACATATCAAATATATGGGATTTGTAAACTAATTTTGCTGATACATTTTAAACAAGACTGGGCTTATCATTTGTTTGCACCCAGTTAAATGGTTTCAAGTATTCCTATCTAAAACTAATAATTCTATTTAATATTAATCATTTGTTGGCACGCAGTTAAATGGTTTAAAGTATTCCTATCTAACACTAATAATTACATTTGATATTAATCATTTGTTTGCACACAGTTAAATGGTTTAATGTATTCCTATCTAACACTAATAATTACATTTGATTTTAATCATTTGTTGGCACACAGTTAAATGGTTTCAAGTATTCTTATGTAACACTAATAATCACATTTGATTTTAATCATTTGTTGGCACACAGTTAAATGGTTTCAAGTATTCCTATCTAACACTAATAATTCTATTTACTATTAATCATTTGTTGGCATACAGTTAAATAGTTTCAAGTAATGCAATGCCGCGATAACAATGTAATATAAGTCATTTGTTTACAGACCATGAAGTGGTTACAAATATTGCTATTTAACACAAATCATTCTATTCAACATTTTCACTCAGTTAAATGGTTCTATGTATTGGTATGTATAGCTAACAATTCAATTTAACATCAGGTCTTGTATTAGTTTATAACCAACTAATCAAACTGTTCTATTTCTAACAATTCAATTCAGCATATGTCCTTTGTTTGCATACTATCAAACAGGTGCTACAACTCCGGGTCATAGTGCACAAGGGAGTACTTAGTGGGTAGAGTGTTCACCACTGGTCCGGGAGACCTCGGTTCAATCCCTGGTTGCGTCATACCAAAGACTTTAAAAATGGTACTTGATACCTACTTGCTTAATACTCAGCAATATAAGGTAAGGATCAAGGGTAAAGTGGAGCAATTCAGCGAAAGGAGTAGCGCCTTCCCCAACACCTCGGTGTAGTAGCTATTGAAAAGGGAGCCTTCAGGTCGTCCCCGACTAAAGGGAGACAACTTTGCTTACTTACTTTTCTCCAAATTTAAGCATTACTGGAACATCACAGTTAGACTGTTTAGTGTCACATCCAGGACATTCGTTTGGAGGTCTTACCTCGCTATAATGGTGCAGTCGGTGTATACTACAGCTCCAGCCGACTGGGCTGCGTTGTTAAAAATCACCGCAGACAATGAAAATAATGCATTCCTAAAGCTATCATGGTTTCAAGTATTTTTTATTAGATACTAATAATTTGCAAGCAAGTATATTGCTTCAAGTAAGTAATAATAATTTTCATAACTCTCTATTACCAATGGTTGGTTGGTTGGGTTTTATGGCATATCAACCTTTGTCGGTTATTTAACGCCAAATCCAAGTCAGTTTTATTTCAAACATTAATGTCAAAACCTGTTTTTACATATCAAATATATGGGATTTGTAAACTAATTTTGCAGATACATTTTAAACAAGATTGGGTTTATCATTTGTTTACACCTCGGTTCGACTAACAATTACAATTTACAGTTAGCATGACTACACAGTTTAATTGTCAAAAACATTTCTATTTCTAACTATTCAGTTTAGTCAAACAGTTCTAATTCAGCTTATTTAGTTTAGTATAAGTACAGATTTTGTTTACACGCAGTTAAATGTCAAAACAGTTCTATATTAAACAAATCAGTTTAGTGTAAGTAGAGTTTCAATGTAAAAAACAGTTCCATTTCAAATAATTCAGTTTAGCATAAGTACGCAGTTTAAATGTAAGTACAGTTTAATTGTCAAAAACATTTCTATTTCAAGCTATTCAGTTTATTCAAAGAGTTCTAATTCAAACAATTTAGTTTAACATAAGTAAACAGTTCTATTTAACCCATAGATAGGGCCCTACAAGGTGCTACCATTCCGGAACAGAGTGGACCTGGGAGCAATGGCAATGAAAGGGTGCTTCGCATTCCCTAAAGCTCCAACATTACTGGAACCTCACCATCAGATTGTTTAGTGTCATATCCAGGACTTTTATTTGGGGTGGTCTTACCCCTCTGCAGAGAAGCAGTCGGTGTATTCTACAACCACAGCCGACCGGGTAATATATTACTGATAATTTGCACACAGTTATAAGGTTTAAAATATTCTCATCAAACACAAATAAGTTGCAAGCATGTATACTGTTTCAAGTAACTAATAATAATAATAATCCTTAGTAAACAATTAGAGCTTCAAGTAACTATTCTTAATACAAATAATTGACAGTTATATGCTTTCAAGTAACTAATAATAATAATAATCCTTAGTAAACAATTAGAGCTTCAAGTAGCTATTCTTAATACAAATAATTGACAGTTATATGCTTTCAAGTAACTAATAATAATAATAATCCTTAGTAAACAATTAGAGCTTCAAGTAACTATTCTTAATACAAATAATTGACAGTTAGATGCTTTCAAGTAACTAATGATAATAATAATAATCCTTAGTAAACAATTAGAATTTCAAGTAACTATTTTTGATACAAATAATTTGTGTATAATTATATTGTTTCAACTATTTTGATTTAATTATCATCTTATTTAGTTTCAAGTATTCCTATCTAATACTAACAATTCGCAAGGAATTATATCGTTTCAAGTAGCTATAATAATCATACTTTGTAAACAAGTCCTTATTTTTAATCCAAATAATTTGCACAATTTTACGAATGCAGATAATTTTTAAACAGATCTATTTGACACATAGATGGGGGCCCTAAATAGATAGTACTCTAAGCCAG
Organism: Sepioteuthis lessoniana; assembly: GCA_963585895.1. NCBI lineage: Eukaryota > Metazoa > Mollusca > Cephalopoda > Myopsida > Loliginidae > Sepioteuthis > Sepioteuthis lessoniana. Next base: position 39,985,130 of record OY757947.1, on the reverse strand, counting down.
AGTGAAACTGACATTAAGGGCAATGAAGGGGAACTTGATACTCCCGAAATCTTGAGAAGTGGAGTCTCACCATTAGAGGCAGACTGGTGAAAAATCTTAATGAAATTTTAATAGCAGGTGTAGAAAAAAACTCAATATTCTATGTTTGATATTTTCCTTTTCTTCAAATATGAAAACCTACTCACTGGACAGTAGCTTTCTCACTATATATATATATATATATATATAAAGTAAGTAAAGTTGGCGACCGTACTCGAGAACTAACCGAAAGCTCCCTTTTCAATAGCTACTACACCAAGGTGTAGAGAAGGACGCAGGATTGCTCCACTTTACCCTTGAAACCTAATAATGCTGAGTGTTAAGTAAAGGGGTAACAAGCACCACTTTTTGAGTCTTTGGTATAACTCGACCTGAGATTGAATCCCGCTCTGCCGGTCCATTGGCGAACACTCTACCACTAAGCCAATTCCAAAACTTACCATCAAGAAATAACAAATATCTAGCAGTTTTTTCACTCGAGAATTATCCTTCATGCCTAAACACGAAATTGTAAAAGAGTGAGGGAAAACTATAGACCAACACCTGCCCAATGAATGTAAAAGCGAAGCGAAATTATATATTCATAAGGGTTATGGGGACATATCCTACCATACCCCAAAGATGGACTCGTCCACACTTACCACTTCTTAGTTCAAGTACGAAACTTTTTATTACCTTTGAGTTTAAAGGTTCGTCGATATAAGGAGAGAGATACACATTCTTTCTATTCTGGCTTTTCCATCTGCCCGCCTCCAACACGTGCGACACCTGCCCAAGGCCTCGGCGAGCAAGCGAAAGTCGACCCTTCTCGTTCGGTGTCCAGTTCTCAACCCAACTAACTGACTTTTTCAAAATCCCCAAAATCCTCCGCGCGTGCGCTTCCGGTGCATAACGTCATTCACATCCACGGCTCAACCTTTCTATCGGATTTTTATTTTGACATCTATGAACGACACATACTCCCCGCACGCGCGTTAACACCTGCACTCTAGTTTGCACCTAACTAACTCATGTGCTGAGCCGAAAGGTTCTCAGCCTAACTAAACCCAAAGGCATAAAACGAAATCCCTCGGCCATTATATTACAAAAGCATCTTTATTCAATAAGAGAAACCAAACAAATACCAACGATCAGAAACTTAAGAAAGGCCAGACTAAATTAACCAATAATTAAAAAAACTATTAGAATACACTCAGGGTCTAAATCGATAAAATAAGAAATTTTATAGAAGATAGACAATCATGAATAGCATAGCAGATAGTTAATGAAGCGAGCAGAAGAAGATCTGCTCGGAAACGCTCCTTAAATCACTGGCAAACCTTTCTAAAAAAATTAATGGCTTATTAGGTATCAAACTAGGACAGCTTACAGAGGAGGTGGCATTCGTTTCTGTGGGTGTGGGTGCCAGTCAGAGAATCCCTTTTGTCTGTTTTGGCGCGAAACCCACACAAGGGCCTGCGTGCGAGATCTCCCACGAGACCGGAAGAAGACGAGGGAAGGAAGGTCTCAGAGAAAAGAGAAGGAGACAGTCAGCAGAAGGGAGTAGAAGAGACCAGTCGACAGAACAGGTCAGTCAAGAGATGAGAGCTGGGCAGAGAGGAGACTAGTCAACAGAAGTCAAAAAAGCGGCTGCTAGGACCTATTGACCTACAGATGCCGGTTTGACCAACGCGAGATGAGTCAGAATTCCTAGTGGCTTTGTGGAAGTTTCGCGCAAATACATGCCCTCGATAGCCTGTAAATGCACTGAGAGCTGCATAAAAGTGTCACAGACTTCCCCTCTTGCGCTTGGAGCTAACCCAAGTCCGATTGTTTGTTCTTCTTTTCTTCTACCCCCTCGGTTGCATATTTTGCATGTTAGTAAAGAAATGTGAAAAAACCCTGGCCGGAGATTAGAAAAACCACTAGACGATTCTAATGGTCAGGAGTAGTTCGGTTGGTTGAGATAGTGAGGGTCGGCCGGCGGTGTATTGTCACAAATATATATATATATATATATAAGATAGCGACCATGATCGAGGGCGAGCAGAAGGCTCCCTTTTCATTTGCTGCTGCACCAAGGTGTAGGGGATGGAGCTACTCTTTCCCCTAGATTGCTCCACTTTACCTTGATCTGTAACTTATAAGGCTGAGCGCTAAGCAAGGTGGCATCAAGTACTATTTTTTGAGTCTTTGGTATGACTCAACCTGGGATTGAACCTTGATCTTCCGGGCCATTGGCGAACACTCTACCAACTAGGCAACACAGATGTGATCTCTCTGGATGTGCTATCTGAGCAATGGCCGAAAGAGAGGCAAGTGGATTTCTGCAACCATAGCATTTCCCCCATACTTTTATTTACATCATATTTTCTTGTCATTTGGCACAGAGGAACGAATAAACATGAAATTTTTGTTTGTTTTTTTTTGGGGGGGGGGTTATGGCATTTCAACCTTTGTAGGTTATTTAATGCCAAATCCATTTTTACACAAAAAAAACTTTTCTATTTCAAATCATTCAGTTTAGCAAAAGTAGACAGTTTAATTGTCAAAAATATTTCAATTCCAAGCAATTCAGTTTAGTCAAACAGTTCTAATTCAAACTGTACAGTTTAGTATAAGTATAGATTTTGCGTCGAATCAACCGAAAAGGACATCGACACGAGGTTAACGAAAGCAAGGACTGCTATCAATAGGCTATCGATTATATGGAAATCAGACCTAACCGATAAAATGAAACGCAGTTTCTTCCAGGCAGCGGTCACATCGATACTGTTATATGGGTGCACTACATGGACTCTAACAAAACGGCTCGAGAAGAAGCTAAACGGCAATTACACAAGAATGCTGCGTGCAATCTTGAACAAGTCCTGGCGGCAACACCCCACAAGACACCAACTGTACGGCCACCTGCTCCCTATCACGAAAACTATTCAAGTTAGACCAACCAGACATGCAGGACACTGCAGGGACGAACTCATAAGTGATGTACTCTTATGGACCCCCACACATGGCCGTGCAAAAGCAGGACGACCAGCACGAACGTACATTCAGCAGCTATGTGAGGATACGGGATGTTGTCCTGAAGACCTGCCTGGGGCGATGAACGAATGGGAGAAGTGGCGAGAGAGGGTCAGGGATATCCGTGCTACCAACGCGACATGATGATGATGATGATGAAATGTCAAACAATTCTCTTTAGCGTAAGTACAGTTTCAATGTCAAAAACAATTGTATTTCAAGCAATTCAGTTTAGGATAAATGCGCAGTTTAGATGTCAAAACAGTTCTATTTCAATCAGTTCTAATTCAAACTGTTCATTTTAGTATAAGTATAGTTTTTGTTTAAACACAGTCAAATGTCAAACAGTTCAGTTTAGCATAAGCACGCAGTTTAGTTCTATATGACCCATAGATAGGACCTTATCAGGTGCTACCACTTCGGCCCAGAGTGGACCTGGGAGCGATGGCAATGAAGAGGTACTCCGCATTCCCCAATGCTCCAACATTACTGGAACCTCACGATCAAATTGTTTAGTGTTTTATACAGGACACTCATTGTGAGGTCTTACCCCTCTGGAGAGAAGCAGTCGGTATATTCTACAGCTGTAGCCAACTGTGTCCATATGGTCCAGCCACACAGTAGTACTGTCACGGCCGCAGCTTAAAAGAAATCCTGTTTTTTTTATCAGATTGATCAAACTTCCACATAATCGATAACATTGATATCAGTCCACTCCTTTGCTAGGCGTATATTAACATCACTTTCAGTCGATGAGAGACTGCTGCCAAGGTACGTGAACTTGTTAACTAATTTCAGATGATCGTCATATACAATGGAGATGGTTCCTTCTTGTTTGAAACACCCTCTGCACTATCCCCTGAGTGATACTCAAACACTGAAACCGTTTTGACTGCCAACCAGTGCAGCATGCTGTTTCCAATTTTCTGGAGGAGTGAATTGAATCATGGTACTGCTTCCTTTATACACTGCTTAACCGACTAGTTGGCTACACAGTAGACAAAACCTAACACAAAGCACATGGGCGAATTTAGGCGATGATTTTGTCGCATTTTAGGCGATGGTTTTGTCATCGTACCCTATATATATCATCATCATGTCATGCCGCTAGCACGGATATCACTGACCCTCTCTCGCCACTTCTCCCTATCGTTCATCGCCTCTGGCAGGTCTTCAGAGCTACATCCCGTATCCTCACATAGTTGCTGAATGGATGTTCGAGCTAGTCGTCCTGCTTTTGCCCGGCCATATGTGGGGGTCCATAGGAGTACATCACTTATGAGCTCATCCCTGCTTCTCCAGCAGTGTCCTGCCTGTCTGGTTCGTCTAACTTGGATAGTTTTCGTGATGGGAGGTAGGTGGACGTATAGTTGGTGCCTTGTGGGGTGTTGCTGCCAGGACTTGTTCAATATTGCTCGCAGCATTCTTGTGTAATTGCCGTCAAGCTTCTTCTCCAGCCGTTTAGTTAGCGTCCAAGTAGTGCATCCATATAGCAGTATCGACACGACCGCTGCCTGGAAGAAACTGCGTTTCATTTTATCGGTCAGGTCTGACTTCCATATGATCGATAGCTTATCGATAGCTGTCTATGTCTTCGTTAGCCGCGTGTCGATGTCTTTTTCGGTTGATGAGACACTGCTTCCTAGGTAGGTGAACTTGTCTACCAGTTTCAGAGAAGTTGCGTTTTAAGAGCCTATGTATTGATAAAGTTCACGATCATTTTAAACAGCTAAAAACTTCATAATTAGTTGCAATATCCATGTTTTAAGAGCCTATGCATTAATAAAGTTCGCTGTCATTTTAAACACTATCACAAACAAATATTGGACCCCATACATAGGATCTAAGCAAGGTCTGGCTCTCATGAAGTGTGAAAACGTTACACGTGAATTAAAACAAGTTTAACACTACCATCAAATTTCTAAATCCATTTTTTTTTCTTATCACACAGATACACGTTTATGAGCGTGTACACAGGCATTATCATACGCTTAATCAAACAAATCCAGACAGGCGCACTCCAGTATTTTTCTACCGTAAAGTGACTTCAATATTTTGTGACGCTAAGGGTTTTCTTGAATCAAATGTTCCAAAGAAACTGACCGTTGTGTTGGCATTATTCCTATTAAGATGTTTATTCGCTGGGCAAGATACCAAATAGGGTTAGCCACGAATAACTCAAATTACAATAACTGGCCGACCCACCATCTTACTTTCAGGACAATGCTTTCACTCCGGACACTTCTGATACAGCTGACCAATTTTTCGGCAAACAAAACGTCCTTGGTGATGGCTTTGGGATAAAAACATCGAATCAGACATTAGAAAAAAAAGAGGTTCAATATCCAGGTAGTTTATTTAATCTGCCGCCCGATTTAATATATATATATATAGAGAGAGACATTATCCGGTCTTGTTAAACCAGAGTTGGGAGTAATTCCTTCAGGACAAGAAAATCATTCAAAAACTGAACATTTAAATTTTCCTGTTATATTTTCCTTCGTGTTTTTGGTTTACATCAGAAACACAAAACAGGATGGAAATAAATTTATAATCGTAAAGTAACCAGTCTTTGTTTTTTTTCTTAAAGAAAAAAAAAATATATATATATATAATAGAACAGAATGTCATTAATTGATTTTGTTCCTGTCCTCGAAGAGTTGTGATACAATGAAACAGTCTGTCTGTGGATAACAATATACACGCTCCTTCCCACACCGGAAATTGAGCACTCTAGCGAAGGAATTAACGGCTGTCGCTCGCTCGTATAATGCAAAACTCTTCTAATGAATAGAGCAATCTGGTATCCGGTAAGGCAAAATGTAAACAAACAAAAGCTACTACATAATGCCTTATAATTCCCGAGCTGACGTATGTCACCTGGTGGCTGAGCGGTAAGATACAAAGCCTAACGTAAAGTTGGGCGGGTTTCGATCCCAGCTTCAAGTCTAGTCATACTGAAGAGTTGTGATACAACGAAACAGTCTGTCTTTGGATGACAATATATATATATATATATATCAAAGACGAAAATGGATAATACACAAGAGCATCGGAACAGTAGATTATGTGAAGAGAGAAATAAAATTGTTAATCATATTAGCGAATGCTTCTAACTAGCTCTAAAGGAATGCAGAAGTAGGCATAACTGGGTAGGAAAGGTGGTCCACTGGGAATTATGCAAGAGATTAAATTTTGACCATACTAACAAGTGATGTACGCACCAACCAGAATATTGTCCTAGAAAATGAAATTTTCTGAAACTTTTTGATATAAACGGAATATGGTACATTCTAGACTACATTCTGTGTCCGCGCAGAGCTGTTGTAGACATGTTTTAGATGGTCGACGAACACTTGCTCATCCTGATGAAGGGATCCATCGGAGAACGTCACTTATAAGTTCGTACTTACTTTCCCCAGCAGTGTCCCGCATGTTTTGTTCGTCTTATTTGGATGGTTTTTGAGATGGGAGGTTGGTGGCCGTACAAACGCTTTTTGTGGGTGTTACTTCCAGGATTTGTTCAATATAGTTCACAGCATTCTTGTGCAATTACCGTCAAGATTCTTCTTCATACGCTTAGTCAGCGTCTATGTGATGCATCATTTTTTCCAAGCATTTAACGTGTTGCTAAGGAAAATAAGTGAGTTCATGCCTTTTCCAAGAATATTAGTCTGAAAATGAACGTAACTGCGCAACTAGATTTCGAGCTCGCTAAGATGTCTCAGCCTGTTAACCACGACGAGTCCCATAGTTTGGTTTGGTTTCTTTGTTTAATGGCATATTGTAATATAATAGCCGAGGGATTTCGGTTCATGCCTTTGGGTTTAGTCAGACTGAGAACCTTTCGGCTCAGCACATGGGTTAGTTAGGTGCAAACATTGATGCAGGTGTTAACGCCGGCGCGTGCGGGCGGGTGAAGGTGTCACTCAGAAATGTCACAATAGTCCGAGACGAAACGGGTGACGGAATGCGAGTGACGTCACGCACCGGAAGCGCGCAGAGGTTTGTGGAGAATTGAAAGAAAGTTAGGAGAGTTGAAAACTAGACGCCGAAAGGGGAGGTTCGACTTTTGGGGCTCGCTGAGACGAGACGAATTTGCGCACCATGGGTGCCGCACGAGATAGGGGCCAGATGAATAAGACAGCATTGCGAGATTGTGTCTCTCCTCCTTATTTCGAAACCTTTAACTCAAAGTTAATAAAAAGGTTTCGTACCTGAACAAGAAGTCGTTACGTGTTTTCGAATTTCGAGATTCCTATGTTCTTTATATGTTCTATTGTTATGAACATTATATGTCTATTTCGCACATAGCGTTAATTGTGGCTATGTAACAATTTCAACCTTTGTTGGTTATTTATTGCCAAAGCTATTCTCCTTGAAAGTGGGAAATTCGTGCTAGTGGCTCGATAAAATGATGATGGTCGGTTGAATAGCACAACTATTTTTCTTCTACAGGGATAGCTTTGTCATCTGGTATTACATAGCCCTTAAAGGTTGATATGCCATTAAACGAAGTTAAACAAACTAATCTCGCGGTATAAGTTTCACGTTGTCGATCCTCAGGTGTACCAGTATCGAGACATTCCACTAAAGACCGGTACAATTTAACCCATAGCTGGGAGGATAAGGATAACGAGCATTCCCCTTGGCGTGGTGGCTAACGTGCCTAATTGTTTCATCGTGGTACGCGAGTTCGTACTCCAGTCGAAGTACTACGTTCGCTTTTGGACTAATACTCTTGGATAAGATATAACCCCCCTTATTCCCCCAGCCATGGGTTAAATATCACTTCTGTTTTTTTAATGGATAGATTTGGCATTAAATAGTCCACGAAGGTTGATATACTATTTAACAAAGAAATCATGTCGAAACCTTTCATCAGGTCTTTTACCAACTTTTCCACTTTTAGCTCAGATAGTTCTGTGTCAGCGTTTATAAAGTGACTATCGCTTTGTTAGTTATTAAGAGTATTTGTCCGAAAGTGAATGTAATAGCGCGACTGGAATTCGAACTCGCTTACTACGATTTCGCAGTCCATCGCTTTAACCATTACACCACGAGGACACCCTCCCCCCCATAGTTTGGGTCGATTCGCAGAATTGAGGAGACAACTTGTTTATAACTGGCTCCTGTTTTCCGTATAGAAAACGGTTTGCCAAGTCGGTGCTATTATAAGCCATTCACGAAGGAGTCGCAAAAATCAGACTATCGGTTTTTTTTTCCTAACGTTCGGCCTGTAAATTTTCGAAGAGAAAAGTCTGAGTAACGTTGGGTCAGAGGGGTCAAGTCATTCACTGGCTAAGAGCAAATAAAGACGGCGCCGATATCCTACTCTACGAGTTCGACACAGACAGGGCTATTCTGGATAGTCTCCGGATAAAATTGTCTTCAAGTCGTTTACCAATCTGTCGAAAAAATTCTTTACTCGGAATACAGTAACTTTCTCGGCAAATAAGGCTTCTGTCTATTCTGGGAGAGAAGGAGCCTTGCTCAACAGATAAAGACGATTTCTTTGTAAATGAGGGAATTCAATTGAGAGTAAAACAAAGGCCCGTAATCAAATTCAAGTTCAAGCCTTACAGAAAGAGATTTATGGATATGCTTTGTTTTCTTGGTTTGATGGCACATAAACCTTTGCGGGTTATTTAATACCGTAGTCATCCTTGTCAAGGACAGTAGTAGTTCTATTTACACCGCTGATGGGGGAATAAGGAACGTCATCCATTTCCCAAGAGTATTAAACTGGCTTGAGATTTGTTTTTCATGGTTATGTTAATCCTTTTGTTGAGTTCTTCATGTGTAAATTATCAATCAGGTGGTGGTGGGGGTAATAAAATTTTGGTGTGAAATTCTGCGATGTTATTGGGGTGGGAGTTCCAATCCCAGAAATAATTGGTCATGAAATAATTCTAGGATTGATTCATAGCAAGTTTATTAATTTTAGATTTAGATAAAAGAAGGTGATAATGCATTAATTAAAAGGCAAAGTTTGTTTTGTGATTTATATTTAATTGGACAAAGTGAAAAAGTGGATATTTGTTGATATGGTTTGTTGAGAGATTAATTCGTGTGGGTCATCTTACAATTGAATTGTACCCACTCAGACACTCTAACACTCTCTCTCACACACACACACACACTATATATATATATATATATATATATATATATATATATATATATATTCATTTTTCATCATACAACGTGTGAAAACACGTGCGATTCCCTGCCCTCATCAGCCGCCAACTAGGTTGATAAAACAGTTTCGGTAGCTCAAGACGGTACTACCACTCCTGGCGCTACCAAGCAGCTTTTGCCACAGGACAGGGTATTTAATATATATATATATATATATATATACACGCGCCAGATCAACTAAAAGCACAATATATATATATATATATATATATATATATATATATATATATGGATGCACTACTTGGACGCTAACAAAACGGCTGGAAAAGAAACTAGACGGCAATTACTCAAGAATGTTGAGAGCAATATTGAACAAGTTCTGGCGGCAACACCCCACAAGGCACCAACTATACGGCCACCTGCCTCCCATCACGAAAACTATCCAAGTTAGACGAACCAGACACGCAGGACACTGCTGGAGAAGCAGGGACGAGCTCATAAATGATGTACTCCTATGGACCCCCACATATGGGCCGATCAAAAGTAGGACGACCAGCTCGAACATACATACACCAGCTATGTGAGGATACGGGATGTAGCCCTGAAGACCTGCCAGAGGCGATGAGCGATAGGGAGAAGTGGCGAGAGAGGGTCAGGGATATCCCAACATGATGATGATGATATATTGAAAAAATTATTTGCTCTGTGGATTTTATTTGCATAAAGCTTTTGACCGGGATTTCCTAAATTTAATATTGTATTTTTGAATATTTTAATTGACCTGCTCGGAATTGTTCCCAACTCCGGATTTACTGGATTAAATATTGTCTTATATATATATATATATATATATATATATATATATATTACACACACAATTTATTTTAAAAACATCTATATCACATCAGTCTATTCTTTTATCAATATCTATTTAGATAGATTCATATGATTTGGGATTAAAAAACAACAACTTTGGAACGCTAATTACATGGCATTATATGTTATATGATTAAGATAATGATTAAGGTAATTTTTTATAACAATCATTTTTCGTTAATTATATTTAATCATTTAGTTTGGTAAGGCTTTGAATTACTCGGTGTCTCTTAGTTCAGGTGCCATAGTCAGATGGTGCACGCTTACGCTCGTGCGGGAAGGATATGACAATCATCAACTGTTATAAAAAAAAAAACACAGACAGGAAATAGGGCTGGATAGCTGTTGGAGTGATTGAGTGAGGGGTTGGCGTCGTACTTGGAAGAGATGTTCCTGAGAATTTGAGGATTTTGAAAAGACGTGTAGTTGGGGTTCGACCGTTGAAGCGCGCGGTTGGGTTTTTCGTATCTTATCAAAGCAGATCAGTTTGTGTCTCTATCGGCAGAGATGAGTTGAGATCTTAGACACCACAAGATGTGCCGTGCGTGGGGCGGGGGTCAGTATAATATGGTTAGTATAGGCTTTTATGATTTGTGTCTCTCTCCTCGTGTCGCCAAGGTAGAAAGAAATAAACTCGTTCGTACTGCCTGTATTTGAATTATCATTATGGCTATATAACATTCATAGGATAATTTTATTTATTGTTTGTTTTATTTGTCCACGGTAAATTTTTTTTTTTTTATTTCTAAATGTGAAAACATTCAATTTTCATCAGAGCGTATAATTTTTTTTTAAAAAGTCTGAAATGTTTTGTTTATGTTGGTAGCGTTCTGTTTCAAATCTACGTGATGTAATTAGTGTTATATATATATAAAAAGTAAAGTTGGCGACCATAGTCGAGGGTGACCCGAAGGCTCCCTTTTCGATAGCTACTACACCAAGGTGTAGGGAAGGGCGCTACTCCTTTCCCAGGATTGCTCCACTTTACCCTTGATCCGTACCTTATAATGCTGAGTGTTAAGCAAGGAGGCATCAAGTACCATTTTTTGAGTCTTTGGTATGACTCGACCTGAGATTGAACCCAGGTCTCCCGGGCCATTGGCGAACACTCTAACCGCTACGCCAATGTCACGTAAATCGCGAGTCGAAAATCTCCAAGTAAAGTTTCACCTTATCGGATCACCAGGAAGCCTAAGTTCGACTAATTCTAAAGGAGAAATCTAGGTGGGTTTTGGTGAATGAAAGAAAGCGATTTCTCCTTTAGAATTAGTCGAACTTAGGCTTCCTGATGATCCGTGAAGGTGAAACTTTGGTAGAAGATTTTCGACTCGCGATTTAAGTTAATTTTATAATTGGCTCCACTTGTGTTGTGTTGAGTACGTTAGTAATTGTAGCATTGCAGGATTCACAGAGGGTTTTTGGTTTTCTTTTGACCACTGACTGCGTATCCCTTGATTTTTTTCAAGGGGTCGGACGAGGTTGGCCTTTTCTTTCTTTTTGACCCAAAACTTTTTTCTTTTTCCCCTGGGCGGTGATTCGAGATACTTTTATCTCTTGTTCCTTGCAGGTTTTTTATGTTTTTTTCTGGTACCGTGAATACTGGTAGATATTAGATTAGTAATATATATATATATATATATATATATATATATATATATATATATATATATATATATGTTGTATAGCCAAGAACACAATACATACACATATACATGCAGAACACAACGACGCAATGAAAACGAGCGACACAGTTCTTTAGAAAAATATACCTTTCACTTTATTTGAAAGGGTTCGAAAGGGTTACAAAAGGTTTAACTGTGTGAGAGGTGGGTTGGAGGCTGAACAGAACTGCAACATATTGACCCCCACTCTTAAGGCCATAACAGCGTTTCTTTCCCGTTCTCCTGGGCTGCTCAACCGGGGCCTGGGGGCCCAGCCTCTCTAGGACATGGTCCTTATTCCAGCATCTTCTCTCCAACTGATCTGAACTTCAACTGCTCAATCAAGGGTCCTGAGGGCCCCCTCTACTGGGTGCTGGTTCTCTCTACAGCATCTTATCTCCAACTAACCTGAACTTCCTGTCGCTGGGGTTATATAATAATTTGACACCCACTCTTCTTCCTGCGAGCGTCACAATTACGCACTCAATTCAACCCCTCGACAGTCAAGGTTATATTCCTCGACCGGATGAACCTGTTATTTACACAGGTGCATTTCCTATTTTGACAGCTTGGCCGGGATCAATATGTTACATATATACGAACGAATAAATATATATTACGTCAGTTTATGTTCGTATCAACAAATTTCAAACATTCCACAATACGATATTCAGGAAACAGTATGAATTTTTTATGCACTGCAGAGACTACCACTCCGGGTCAGAGTGAAACTGGGAGTAATGAAAACAAAAACTCCAGTGCCTTGATACTGAATGTGGTTTAGTATGATATTTGGCAATATTGCTTTTGGGGCGGGAGGGTTTTACCCCTTTGCGAGGGACAATCTCAGCTCCTTCTAGGATTCGTTGGCAGGATAATAATTAAAGTTGATTCATTATTCCTTCAAAGTCGTGCATTATTCTTATCCTTCTTGTTGTTACAGTTTTCCAGTCGATTCACTCTTCGTCCATTTGTAAAATCGAAACGCGTCATTATCCATCCAGTGTTTGTTTGGCTCATGGATCTTATTCTTTTGGCTGGTTGCACAATATCCCAGCCGAGTGGGATAATCTCACACACACAAAAAAAGAGTGTCCTGGGTATGAAACTATAATCTATCAGGTGGTGAGACTCCAGTTCTATTTCTATCATTGCTCCGTGGTTCTGATCAGAAGTGGGTAGTAGTACCTGTTTCAGAAACCTGTTTCAGAAACCAATGCTTTAAGCATAAGATAATAAAGTTCCTAATTATTTTAAGCAGGTAAACACTTTATATTTAATTGCAATATTAATGTTTTAAGGGCCAATGAATTAATAAAGTTCACAATCATTTTAAACAGCTAAAAAATTCATATTTAGTTATAATATCAATGTTTTAAGAGCCACTAAAATAATCATTTCACTATCATTTTAAACAAATCAACACTTTATAGTTTTAATATTTTAAGAGGCCATTTATCAAAAAGTTTGCAATTATCTTAAACACGAAAACAATTCATATTAAATCGCTATAAACTTTAAGAGACAATTAGGTTGACTGTCTTAAATAAAAACAAAAAACCTAAACTAGATAATAAATCTTAAGTATAAGTCATTACAAGTGATATATATATATATATAGGACAAACGTCATATATATGTTCAAATGTTCCTTGCGAGACTGTGTCTCCAAAGAAAATAATACGTATGTTGCTCTTACCATTACAACTCTTTCAAGACGGCTTACGATGCACCTTAATGATTTTAACTCCATAGCCTTACATCTTAAAACCCATCCTATTCCCAAATCCAAATTTCACAGCCTCTTTCATTTCCTCAATTGTCTGATAACGACAGCCTCTGAGCTTAGGGAATAACCACAAGTCACAGGGAGCAAGGTCTGGACTATAGGGAGGCTAAGGAACTGTCTTGATGCCCATCTTGATCATAACACTTCGTTTTAAAGATATACGAGGATCATTAAATAAGTTTCCAGACTCCATATTTAATTGCAATATTAATGTTTTAAGAGCCAATGTATTAATAAAGTTCACAATAATTTTAAACAGCTAAAAACTTCATATTTAGTTGTAATATCAATTTTTTAAGGGCCAACACTTATCATAAAGGATTTAGGATATTCGAAGAATTTTTCTATAGAGTCCAATTCATTTTAAAATTTGGCGATACAAACCCTAAGACCTTTAAGGCAAAGAACCATTTTTATTTTTATTTTTATTTTAGTGTTATGATGCGAAAAAAAATGTATGGGGATCATTTTATGAATGGATTTGGGATGAACTTTATATTTAGCCTAGTGAGTAGAGTGTTCGCCGATGGTCCGGGAGACTAAGGTTCAATCCCAGGTCGGGTCATACCAAAGACTTAAAAAATGGTAGTTGATACCTCCTTGCTTAACACTCAGCATTGTAAGGTGCATATCAAGGGTAAAGTGGAGCAATCCAGGGAATGGAGTAGCGCCCTCCCCTAAAACTCGGTGTAGTAGCTATCGAAAAGGGAGCCTTCGGGTCACTCTCGACTAAAGGGAGACAACTTTACTTTATCTTTATTATTTATTTGTAAAATATCCAAGCGTATAAAAAATGTATATATATATATGTGTGTGTGTGTGTGTGTGTATGTGTGTGTGTGTATTATTCGGCCCAGTTAAACCAGAGTTGGGAGTAATTCCATCAGGACGAAAAAAATCATTCAACAGTGAAGATTTAAATTTTCCTGGTAAAGAGCTCAATGTAACTAACATTACAGAGCAATAATTTCTTTAAGAAAAAACAAAAACCGGCCACATTAGGATCATAAATTTATTTCCATCCTGTTATGGGTTTTGATATAAATCAAAAACACAAAAAAAAAAAAAAAAAATAACAAAAAACTAACAGAACTTCTTCAGATCTTATGGATAAAAAAAAAACTTTTTTTTCTTTTTTTTTATCCATTAGATCTGAAGAAGTTTTAGTTTTCTTGGTGTTTTTGATTTATATCAAAACCCATAACAGGATGGAAATAAATCTATAATCCTAATTTGACCGGTTTTTGTTTTTTCTTAAAGATTTATATATATATATATATATATATATATATGGCTTTTTCAATTTATTTCATTGAGTCAAATTAGTGCTAAAAAGTTACAAAATCCTTTATTTAGAATAATTTGGCTTCATCGTTTATACTTGAGTAAACAAACGGATTGACGGATCAAAAGAAGCGGGGCAACATTGATAGGGACAAGTGTGTTATGGAATAAATGAAATCGGTAGACAAATGTGATATTTAACTTTTTTTTTTCTTTTCATTCAACTGTTCATACGCCCCGATGAGGGTTTGATGGTTTCACTTTTGAAAACCGAAACGTTTGACTTTGGCAAGTAATTTAAACAAATAAAATCAACCGTTGAAAACCTCGTTTATTTTTCTGTTTTTTTCCGACGCGCGCACACACACAATATATATATATATATTACACACACACACACAATATATATATATATATATATATATATATATATATTATACATACAATATGTATATAATATTATATCATACGCACACAATATATATATATATATATATATATATATATATATTAGTTGTCTAAATTTCTGAGACGAAGCTTGGTGATTTTTATCATTAAGGGTTTTCAGACTATTGTCTTCATCTTTATTGCTATTTCACAACGTTTCGGCCGATATGTCCCCCGGCCTTCTTCAGGTGTTTGTCGAACTCGGGAACCTTCACGGAACTTCGAATTACGTCCTTTATCGAATCCACGAGTGTCGCCAGTTCTGATTCCGTCAGCCATTACCGGGTGCAAGTGTTAAGTATTCCTGTATTGTTACTCGCCTATAACCGTTACGCCAGGTGTCCTGCTGGACACATGGCGTAATGGTTATAGGCGTTGGTTCCCTAAGCTTCTAAGAAGACAATCATCTTGAAGTTGTAGGTTCTATCCTGACTGCAGGCAAGTCCCGTGGATTCAATAAAGGACGTAGTTCGAAGTTCCGTGAAGGTTCTCGAGTTCGACAAACACCTGAAGAAGGCCGGAGGACATATCGGCCGAAACGTTGTGGAAATAACAATAAAGATGAAGACAATTGTCCGAAAACCCTCAATGATAAATATATATATGTATAGTATTATATTATACATACAAAATATACATCATATTAAATTATACACACACACACAATATATATATATATATATATATATATATATATATATATATATATATATATTGTGTTTGTGTATAATATAATATGATGTATATTTTGTATGTTTAAAATTATACTATACGTATATATATCTATCATTAAGGGTTTTCGAACGAGTGTCTCCATCTTTATTGTCTCCATCAAATTGTATTATATATATATATATATATATACTACAATTTAATGGAGACTCAAACTCGGTTAAGTCGTCATAAATTTATTTCGACGGAGAATATTACTATGCCTTGAGCTCCCTCATAGATTTATTTGATTTTCTTCGTATATTCTATGAAAAAAATAATCCACACCCACTGTCTTTAGACACTGACTGGATATATATATATATATATATATATATATATATATATATATATATATATATATATATATATATATATACACACACGTATGTCTGGTTGTGTATGAGGCGTGCTGAAATTTTCTCATCTTCCATGTTTCCATCCAGAATTTAACCCTTTCGGCATAGATTTAATGATGTTAGTTGAACCCTGAGGAAAAAAAAAAGAAAGAAAAACGAAAAAATAGATAAATAAATAAAACAAAAATCTCATCCTTGAGTGGACCGAGAACTTTTCAGTAGCTTTCCTAGACGTCATTTGTCGACGCACAGACCTGTTCACCTTCAATTGTTAATGTCGAAAAATCAAGATGGCCTGGCAGACGAGAGGAGAAACAGCCGAGAGGTGAAGGTGTATATGGATGGAAAGGGATTACAAATGATTTAAGCCAAGTCGTCCAGGCTCCGTCGAATAGCAAAAGAATTGGTCATGCCTTTTCTCTTTATAAGCCCCTCCTTCAATCTGAACCCCACCCACACTACAGAAAAGCATAATCTAATTATTGAGATGCCCCTCTTAAAAAAAAGAAGAAAAGCAGTGGGTGAAGGGAAAACTTCATTGAAGAATTTCCATTGCATTACGAACTGGACATAGAGTCCATGTTTTTTTTTTCTTTTGTTTTGGTTTTTCTCAGCAAGATTTCGGTTTTATGTTGTCATTAAAAGTCTGGAGAAAGGTTCTCGAGTGGCTAAAATTATTCTTAGAGAACATAAAAGGACTTTATTTCATTTTTATATGGTCAAAGAGGAGAACAAACCTGATTATATATATATAATATATATATATATAATCAGGTTTGTTCTCCTCTATATATATATATAAGTTGTCTAAATTTCTGAGACGAAGCTTGATGATTTTTATCATTAAGGGTTTTCGGACTATTGTCTTCATCTTTATTATTATTTGCACAACGTTTTCGGCCGATATGTCCTCCGGCCTTCTTTAGGTGTTTGTCGAACTCGGGAACCTTCACGGAACTACGTCCTTTATTTCCGTAAGCCATAACCGGGTACAAGTGTTAGGTATTCCTGCAGTTAGGATTGAACCTACAACCTTCAGATGATTGTCTCCTTATAAGAATAGGGAACTAACGACTATAACCGTTAAGCTATGTGTCCTGCTGGACAACTCAGAGTGATTTTTAGGAGTTATAAACTTAATGTTCTTACTTGACTAGGATTACTACTATTATGTATGTATTTTTTACCTGTGCTCATATTCAGATTTTTTTTTACATCTATCTTTTTTTAAATATATATATATATATATATATATATATATATATATATATGTATATATATATATATATATATATATATATATATATATATATATATATATATATATTAAAATGAGTTGGTCCCCGAAGAGATTTTTGTAATTTTTTTGAGTTTTTTTAATCTATTTTGTTCTTACATACATGTATGTTTCCAGCTTGTTGCTTTGGTCAGAGAACGTATATGGCACAAGTACATGTTAATGGAGTACTCAATAAGATTTGAACTCATTCGTGTTTGCTGGTTGAATGGTTTTCAGTACCGGACATTGGTGTAATGGTTAGAGTGTTCTCCAATGGCCCGGGAGACCTGGGTTCAATCCCAGGTCGAGTCATACCAAAGACTTTAAGAATGGTACTTGATGCCTCCTTGCTTAACACTCAGCATTATAAGGTACGGATCAAGGGTAAAGTGGAGAAATCCTGGGAAAGGAGTAGCGTCCTCCCCTACACCTTGGTGTAGTAGCTATCGAAAAAGGTGCCTTCGGGTCACCCTCGACTATGGTCGCCAACTTTACTTTACTTTATGGGTTTATATGGAGGTCACTCCTCCCTTTTTCTTAGAGTGTGTTTACCTTAGTCTATTTTACCCTCATTGGTCTTTGATGTTTGATACGTTTTTTCGTTGTGCGTGTGTGGGTATATATATATATATACTTACCCAACGCTTTCGTTATGAGCAGCACGTGAGATAAGGTCAACTTTTTAAGCGAGTAAAGCTGATTCGATTTCAAAGTTTTCCTTCTCCTCAACTGGTCACCTAACCAAGGCTCAAGTACACAGTCAACCCTACTATTTACCCATGGCTGGGAGGAGACCATTAGCGTGAAGTCAAAAGCAAACAGCCACATTCAGATTTTGAATTCCAATCGGCTCTCACAAATTCCATTTCCGGGGAGGATAATCGTTACGCTAAGTAGGTGTATATCACTATGTCATGCTGCTAGCACCCTCTCGCCATTCGTCTCTATTATCCATCACTCCCGGCAGGTCCTTCAGACTACATCCTGTGTCCGTACAGAGCTGTTGTAGATAAGTTCTGACACTTGTACATTCTTGTGAAATTCCCGTCGAACTTTTTCTCCATACATTTAGTCAACGTCCATGTGGTGCATCCATATAGTAGAATGGACGCAGCCATAGCGTGAAAGAAATTCAGTTTTATTTTATCGGATTAATTGGACTTACTATGACGCATATATAATATAATATAATATAATATAATATACACATATGATAATGTCATATCTACTGTTGATAACTTTTTTGACCAAAGGGATCCAAACACTGCAATACCGATGAAAGTGTACGAACCGCAATGAGAACTATGCCAAAAATAAAACTAATATGGTCACATTCCATGCGAGGATCTTGTCAATTTTTTTTTCAGCCAACCCGTGTGTGTGTGTGTGTGTGTGACGGAGACTGACACAAATAGGAATTCCTAATTCCGGTAAGATGCGACGCTAGAGCTTGTCTACATCAGCTCTGTGCGGACACAGGGTTTAGTCAGCAAGACCTGCCGGGAGTGATAGAAGATAGGGACTGATGGAGAGAGAGAGAGAGAGAGAGAGAGAGGAGTCAGGGAAATCCATGCTAGCGACACAATTTGAAGTCTTCCTCTTTAATAGGAATAATTTTCCAACAGATCCATACATGGGACCTAACGTTATTTATTTAACGGCGTGTTACCCCCCTAATGAGTTATGTAAAGTTGCAAGTTGGCTTATTTGAATACATTTCATGGCAACTATATTTTCAATGTTCCATGGCTATGATACACTGCTAGAGAAGCAGGGACGAGCTCATAAGTGATGTACTCTTATGGACCCCCACATATGGCCGGGCAAAAGCAGGACGACCAGCACGAACATACATTCAGCAGCTATGTTCGGATACGGAATGTAGCCCTGAAGACCTGCCAGAGGCGATGAACGATAGGGAAAAGTGGCGAGAGAGGGCCAGGGATATCCGTGCTAGTGGCACGACATGATGATGATGATGATATAGTTTCAAGTATTTCTTTCAAATACTAATAATTTATACACAATTATAATTTCTACTTAATTTTATATTTGCAAAATGTTATATTGTTTCAATTATTACGATCCAGCACTAATAATTTGCTAGTAATTACATGGTTTCAAGAAAATTATATGACTGGGCTGGAAAGGTCATCCATTGAGAATTATGCAAGAGATTAAATTGGACCGTACTACCAAATGGTATGTTCAAAAACTAGAATCTGTCCAAGAGAATACGATGCATAAAAGTTATCTTGGATTATGATATACAAACGGATCACCTAATCTCGGCCAGACTTAGTGTTAATAAGAAGACAAAAAAAATTGTGATCTTGTGGATTTTGCCGTCCCAGCGGACCAGAGTAAAAATAAAAACAAAAATATCGACAAATAATTGAATCTTACAAGATAGCGGAAAAAGCCGTGAAACTCGAGACCAAGTGATAATATTTTTCAAGTATCTAATTACAGTCTTTTATAAACAATTGTAGTTATAACAAAATTGCACGCAGATAAATGTTTTCAAGCGTTCTGATTTAATTTTATTTTATAAAGATTGTCTCTTTGCACTGATATATGGATTAAGTTTGTTTGTTTGCTTGTTTGTGGTTTATGGCATATCAACCTTTGTAGGTTATTTAATGCCAAATCTATTTTTATTCAAATGAACAGTTCTATTTCAAACAATTCAGTTTAGCATCAGTAGACATTTTAATTGTCGAAAACTTTTGTTTATTCCAAGCTATTCGGTTTAGTCAAACAGTTTTAATTCAACCAATTCAATTTATTATAAACATAGTTTTTATCTACACATACTTAAAGGTCAAAAACAGTTCTATTTCAAACAGTTCAGTTTAGCATAATTACGCAGTTTAAATGTCGAAATAGTCCTATTTCAAGCAATTCAGTTTTGCATAAGTTCGCATTTTAGTTCTATTTGACCTATAGATATGACCTTATCACGTGCTACCACTCTGGACCTGAGTGGACCTGGGAGTGATGGCAATGAAGAGTTGCTCCACATTCCCCAAAGCTCCAGGATTACTGGAACTTCACCATCTGATTGTTTAGTGTCATATCAGGATATTCGTTGTGGGAGGGGTCTTACTCCTCCGTAGAAAAGCAGTCGGTATATTCTACGGCCCAAGCCGACTGGGCAATATGGTTTAAAGTATTCCTATACAATACTAATTGTTGGTAGGAAAAGGGTTTACATGCTGTAGCGGCTAACAAGTTGGATTCAGACATCGCAGTAAGCGAATTCAAAATCCAGTTTCTTCACTTTCGGACTAATATCTTTGGGAAAGGCATGAACTCCTTTCCCCTGCTGGTTATTTGTCAAATACTATCAGTACTGTCCTTCTATTAAGATGGCTTTGCTATTAAATAACTCTCGTTGGTTGATATGCCATTAAACAAAGAAACCAAACCAATAATGATTTTGAAAGATCTGGCCCATAGATGAGACCCAAGCATGTATTGCCACTCCAGGTCAGAGTGGATCAGAAAGTTATCGCAAGAAAGAGGTGACTTTATTTCCCTAGGTCTCCAGAACTGGAACGTCACCACCGGATCCAGTTTAGCGTCATACCAAAGACATTCTCTTTTTTTTTTTTCATTTTTTACCCTTTACGGGGGTTAAATCTGTCTATACGACCAGAGAAAAGGGTTTCTTTGCCCAAGCCCATAGATATAATGTACAATCGATAATGAAGGAAATTAGGATTATTAAAAGCCGAGACATTATCCTCCCCAAAATGTCAACCTTAAACACTGTAGCTAAAAATATACTTCATGTGGCAGAGATTTCCGTGCCAGGATAGAAAGCACTTGTTGACGCATCGTTCAATATCTATCTATCTATCTATCTATCTATCTCAGTTTTAATCTATCTATCTATCTATCTATCTCAGTCTGGTCATATCTATCTATCTATCTATCTATCTATCTATCTCAGTCTGGTCATATCCATCTATCTCTGTTTCAATCTATCTATCTATCTCAGTTTTAATCTATCTATCTATCTATCTATCTCAGTCTGCTCATATCTATCTATCTCAGTTTTAATCTATCTATCTATCTATCTATCTATCTATCTATCTATCTCAGTTTTAATCTATCTATCTATCTATCTATCTATCTATCTATCTATCTATCTATCTATCTCAGTCTGTTCATTATCCATGATAAAAGTTATGAAATTTTCTCCCCGAACGCTTTCCATCGTCTTTGAACATTTTCAATTGGATATTCAAGAAGTTACGTTTATTTTCATCTTCTCTTCTATTCCTTAGAGATAATTTTGTTTATAATAACAAATACTCTTTCAGCTTAGAGCAGAGAGATTTTGAAGATTCATAGTTTCTATATATCAAATATCTAGATATTAAAACTAAATATGGAGAACACATTTCGAGTCGGACAGATTATATGACTCATACAGGTTATCTAGATGGCATCCAATGTCTACGCAGAATTTTCTTTGCGTTGCTATCTTTGTTCATACTCGTTGTTGAGGAATGAAAACACTACCACAACTTTATATGTACATTTTTATTTATTGACGATTTTTTTTTCTTTCTGTATCCGCTGTAATCTGAGAAGGGTATCAGTGAGAGTAAAGTGGACGTTCAATTTCTCGCGTCTATTGTTTTAACCCGACATTGGCATAATGGTTAAAGTGTTCGCCAATGGCCCGGGAGACCTGGGTTCAATCCCAGGTCGAGTCATACCAAAGACTCAAAAAATGGTACTTGATGCCTCTTTGGTTTAAACTCAGCGTTATAAGTTAAAGGTAAAGTGGAGCAATCTAGGAAAATGAGTTGCGTCCTCCCTAAAACCCTGTAGTAGCTATCGAAAAGGGAGCCTTCTGGTCACCCTCGACTACGGTCGTCAACTTTTCTTTACTTTCATTATTTATTTGTAAAATATCCAAGCGTATAAAAACGTGTATATATATATATATATATATATATATATATTATATATATATATATATATACAAGGGGCCTTCAATAAGTTTCCTTTTTTTCGTATGGGCACTTATATTGATAGTACACACATGAAACTCTAGTCCCCTTCGAAGTAATCTCCTCCGGCTGCAATGCACTTGTTGTACCGTTCTAACAACCTCTGGAAGGCCCCATGGAAGTCCTCTTGTGTCAGCGTTTCAATGACCTTCGTCACAGCCTCTTTCATCTCCTCAATTGTCTCATAACGACAGCCTGTGAGCTTAGGGAATAACCAAAAGTCACAGGGACCAAGATCTGTACTATAGGGAGGTCATCTTGGTCAAATAGTCTGTAACAAGGATGGAGTTGTGAACTGGTGCATTGTCCTGCTGGAAATGCCACTGAGCCGATTTGAAGAGTGCTGGCCTCTTCCCTAGGAATCTCTTGCTGAACTCCCGTAAAACCTCAATATAGTAACCCTAACCCTAACCGTTTGGCCAATCAACTCTGGTGTATTGACTTCCTTACTCCTATTTCACGTCTCATCATCCCTCAAGACTCCCTGCCTTCGTTGACTCTCTTATGCCACTCAGAAACGGATGCTCGATTCATGCAAGATGCTCCAAAAGCATACGTTTCTGTAGCATCATTTTTTTCCAAGTTTAAAACAGAATTCGAGTCACCCTCAACTACAGTCACCAACTTTACTTTTATTGTTTCTCACAAGCTGACTAACTTATTTCTAACTCTAGCACCTTTTCAATCACCTGACTAAAAGCATCCAATCAGAGCTGCGATCTCATTTTGACACCGAGTTAAACGGTTGTCCATTACGTTGGTTAACTTATATTTTTCCACGAAGATTCGATTGAATGGTTCACTCCATGTCAAAAATATGCTGTCTTATTCTATGCTGTCTTATTCATCCGGTGGTGAGGCTCTTGCACCAGAATTCTTTGGAGAAAGCCTTTCATTACCATCACTCCGAAGACTCAAAGTTAGGGTTCTATATATAGACCAAACAGATTTGTTCAGAAAATTATTTGTATTAGATAAGAATACTAGAAACCATTCAAGTAAGTAAAGTTGGTGACTGTAGTCGAGGGTAACCCGAAGGCTCCCTTTTCAATAGCTACTACACCAAAGAGTAGGGAAGGGCGCTACTCCTTTCCCTGGATTACTCCACTTTACTCTTGATTCTTACCTTATAATGCTGAGTGTTAAGGCGGTATCAAGTACCATTTTTTGAGTCTTTGGTATGACTAGACCTGGGATTGAACCCAGGTTTCCCGGGCCATTGGCGAACACTCTAACCATTATAACAATGTCCGATTGGATGGTTGGTTTCTTTGTTTAATGGCATATCAGCCTTTGTAGGTTATTTAATGTCAAAGCCATTCTCCTAGAAGAACAGTAGTGGTACTATTTAACCCATAGCTGGGAGGATAAGGGGGTTCATACCTTTCCCAAGGGTATTTGCCCGAAAGTGAACGTAATAGCGCGACTGGAGTGCGAACTCGCTTACTACGATTCCGCAGTCCATCGCTTAAACCATTACGCCACAAGGATACTCCCGCCAATGTCCGAGGAATACTTTGTATACTTCTGATTGAACGAAGAATCGGTTACGAGCCTTTTTGTGAACGGGGGATCACTGGTCGTCATTTTATTTAAAAAAAACAGAGAAAGAGAGAGACTGGTTGAAGCTTTAGCATGTAGAGCAGAATTCGAATAACTCTTAAATAGCTGAAAAGGTATCGTGAGTCAACTCAGTTTAATTGACAGGTAATGACCTTTTAGGACAGTTGAAAGCTTGGCTGGCATTGGAAGATTGTACCATATTCACAATTAACGGTATGTGCGAAATGGACATATAATGTTCATTACTATAGAATATATAAAGAACATAGGAATCCCAGAATTCGAAAACACGTAACGACTTCTTATTAAGGTACGAAACCTTTTTATTAACTTTGAGTTAAAGGTTTCGACGTAAGGAGGAGAGACACAATCTTCTATGCCGTCTTATTCATTTGGCCCCCAACTCGAGCCCCCCCCCATAGGGCGCACGTTCTCCTCGCGTCAGCGAGCTCCAAAATCGATCCTTCTCGTTTGGCGTCTAGTCATCATCATCATCATGTCGTGTCGTCAGCACGGATAGCCCTGACCCTCTCTCGCCTCTTCTCCCAATCATTCATCGCCTCCGGCAGGTCTTCAGGGTTACATCCTGTGTCCTCACATAGTTGCTGTATGTAAGTTCGAGCTGGTCGTCCTGCTTTTGCACGGCCATATGTGGGGGTCCATAGGAGTACATCACTTATGAGCTCGTCCTTGCTTCTCCAGCAGTGTCCCGCATGTCTGGTTCTACCCGACTCTTATTTTCTTCAAATTCTCACACAAAAGCTCCGCGCGCTTCCGGTGCGTGACGTCATCCGCACCCTGTCACCTCAGTTCGTTTCGGACTATTATGACATCTGAGTGACACCTCCATCCGCCCGCGCGCACCCGCGTTAACACCTGCTTCAATGTTGCACCTAACTAACCCATGTGCTGAGCCGAAAGGTTCTCAGCCTAACTAAACTCAAAGGCATGAACCGAAATCCCTCGGCTATTTTATTACAAGATAAACTTAGACGTTTGATTCCAACTTTAAATAAGTCTACTCAGAGCAGCTGAAGACTCCTCGCCAATTTCCATCCGTAGCTAAAAGAGCTCTTTCGAGTCGGTCATGTTATCGAAAATGAAGAATGGTTATTCCTCACAGTAAATGTTGGAATGCTGGCAAATGAAAGAAACGGGGAACACAAAAAGGTTGTGAGAAAAACATATATATTCAAGTAACAGAAACAAGATACAAGTGAACCTGGTTAAACAGTAGTTAGTTAAGAGGAAGCTGAGAGTCCAGTGGAGTAGTGCCTATCTGTCCACTACGCTAGCGGTATCACACGGGATTGTGTCACGTGGTCTGGTCAACTCCTCTGACGCACCTTTGACGTGTATTTATGGAGTAGGGCGAGTCCATTATGTAGGGA
Source organism: Sepioteuthis lessoniana (assembly GCA_963585895.1). Taxonomy (NCBI): domain Eukaryota; kingdom Metazoa; phylum Mollusca; class Cephalopoda; order Myopsida; family Loliginidae; genus Sepioteuthis; species Sepioteuthis lessoniana. Next base: position 39,959,560 of record OY757947.1, on the reverse strand, counting down.
GTACAACAGTAAAGAACATGGGACAATCTGGAGCGGTGAAAAACAAAAAAGGGATCACTGGCCGAAGAAAACAAGTGTTATATAGTTATTTACACGTTCATTCAGCATCACAACGACACCATAATTAAGACGCATGAAGGAAGGAAGACGCAAGAAGAATTAAGATGCAGGAAGGAAGACACAAGAAGACTTCTTTAGAAAAATATTCACCTCTCACTTTATTGC
>OY757947.1:39921835-39954335 GCA_963585895.1 Sepioteuthis lessoniana | reverse complement strand
TCTCTGAATTCAAACGTGTTAAACTTCGCTTAAAATTGACCTTGTGTCATATCCTGCCCGAGCGGAGGGGTTGGTAAATATGATAAGTACACAGTTTAATTTTTAAAAACAGTTATATGTCAAACTATTCAGTTTAGTCAAACAGTTCTAATTCAATTAATTCAATTAAATATCGGTATAGATTTTCTTTACACACAGTTAAATGTCAAAACAGTTCTATATCAAACAATTCAGTTTAGCGAAGGTACAGTTTCAATGTCAAAAACAGTTCCATTTAAAACAGTTTAGTTTAACATAATTACGCAGTTTAAATGTAAGTACACATAGTTTAATTGTCACAAATATTTCTATTTCAAAGAATTCAGTTTAGTCAAACAATTCAGTTTAGCATAAGTACAGTGTCAGGTGCTACCATTCCGGGCAAGAGTGGACCAGGGAGCGATGACAATGAAGAGGTACTCCATATTCCCCAAAGCTCCAGCATCACTGAAAACCTCAACATCGGATTGTTTTGTGTCATACCAGGACACTCGTTGGTGGGGGTCTTATCCTTTGGCTGAAGTGCAGTCGGTATATTCTACAGCACCAGCCAACTGGGCAATCTTTTATAAGAATGGTGTTGGCATTAAATAACCCATAACAGAGAAACGAAACTGATTTCTGTTCACAAATGATTGTCATGAGTTACTTTGAACCACAAATTACGCTGAAAGCTCCGCTTCTGTCAGATCACAGAAGTTAAGAAATAATGAGCTAGTTTAGCAAGTGGATGGGTAACCTCTTAGTAACACCAGGTGTAATAGGCTATCCGAGGTTTGTCTCCCCAACTAAGCAAAGATTACAGCTCAGTTGGCTACTTAGGTAACTATATCCTCTGGAAAGGAGTACCCCCACACAAGAAAGGAGGACGCCCTAGATGTGATACTAAACTGTGTTCCGTACTAAAGCCCTGGAGAGTGTGAAATACTCTTTCATTGGCATTACTCTTCGGTCCTCTCGGACTTTGGCCAGTAGTGCCAGCAAGAATCTCTTCTAAATAATCAAATTATAATTTTTAATATTCACACTAAATAACAGAGGGGTTGTCCTCGTGGTATAATGGTTAAAGCGATGGACTGCGGAATCCTAGTAAGTGAGTTCGTACTCCAGTCGCGCTATTACATTCACTTTCGGGCAAATACCCTTGGGAAAGGTATGAACCCCCTTATCCTCCCAACTATGGGTTAAATAGTACCACTACTGTTCTTCTTGGAGAATGGCTTTGGAATTAAATTACCGACAAAGTTTGATATGCCATTAAACAGCCCGTAGTGTAATGGTTATCGTCGTAGGAAATGGACACGTCGACACGAGTTCAAATCCTGGACGAGACTGATTGCATTTCACATAGCACTAATACCCTTGGGAAAGGTATGAATTCAATTATTCTTCCTCCAGCTATGGGTAAATAGTAGGACAGACTGGGTTCTTCAGCCTTGGTGAGGCAACTAGTCTAAGAGAAGGAAACCTCTGAATTCAAACCTGTTAAACTCTGCTTAAAAATTGACCTTGTGTCATATCCTGCCCGAGCGGAGGGGTTGGTAAATAGGATTAAACAGCCAAACCAAACTAAATAACAGCCGAGTTAAAAGAAATATAAGTAAAAAGTTAAGTTGGTGACCGTCGTCGACGGTGACCCGAAGGCTCCCATTTCATTTGCTACTACACAGTAGTGTAAGAGAGGGCCCTGCTCCTTTCCCTTGATTGCTCCATTTACCTTAGATACGTACCTCATAATCTTGAGTGTTAAGCAAAGAGGCATCAAGTCTTTTGGTATGACTCGACCTGGGATTGAACCCCGGTGTACCATAGCCATGATATGGCTATGTGTGAAACGTACATCAAATGTCCATAAAGATAGAACATAGGAATCTCGAAACACGAAAAACACTTACGACTTCTTAGTTCAGGTACGAAACTTTTTATTACCTTTGAGTTTAAAGGTTCTTCGACATAAGGAGAGAGATACACATTCTTTTTATTCTAGCTTTTTCATCTGCCCCCCATCTTGTGCGCACCTGCCCAAGGCCTCGGCGAGCAAGCGAAAGTCGACCCTTCCCATTCGGTGTCTAGTTCTCAACTCAACTAACTTTCTTCAAAATTCCCAAAATCCTCCTGTGCGTGACGTCATTGATAGCCCCGTTTCCCATCTGGGCTATTGTGACATCTCTGAGTGCTATGTTCACTCCACCCGCGCGCGCGTGAACACCTGCGTTAATGTTGCACCTAAGTAACCCATGCATTGAGCCGAAAGGTTCTCAGCCTAACTAAACCCAAAGGCATAAAACGAAATCCCTCGGCCATTATATTACACCGGTTTCCCGGGCCATTGGCGATCACAGAAATATAAAGAAGTTAATTTTCTCTAATTTCAAATTTTTTTAAAGTTGATCGATTGATTTTGATGGCATGTGTATCTTGTCTAAGGTTCTTCTTTGGCGGAAGGTTAGGGAATTGCGTACATAGTATGTTTATATTTACATTTTTGCGTTCCTTCATATGTAATCAAGTATTCATATCTAATCAGCATGATATGTAACCACTCCGTATCAAAGTGGACCTGGGAGTAATAGCAGTTAAGGGATTCTCCACACAGCTTCAGAATTGGAACCTCACTACCAAATTCAGTTTAGCGTAGTTTAAGATGAATCTCTGTAAAAGTTTTTAACAATATCAGACATCAGGTCAAAAAACAGGTTCTTGGCAAATATTCTTTTCAAGTCATTAGACAAGGATAAATAAAGTTCTCGCAGAATTTTCCCGCCTGCAGCAAATCGCCAAATTTACAAATCAGACATTATACAGGTAATTGGGATTGGCAAGTCATATATCACAGTTACCGTATTTCTCAGCATCAAAGACGCCATTTTTTTTCCTGAAATAAGTTCCAAAAATTTACCATGCGCCTTGGAGGCCAAAGATGACGTTTTTCATAGACCTATCCTAACCTCAAAGGGGGAGATTATCTATGCTGGACAGTAATCTGAACTCCAGCATTTGGCATATGAATATTGTGCCTAAATTGAAAAAAAAAATTCAAAGTATCGAGTCATATTTTATAAGAATTTTTTCGAGTTAAAATTGGGTTTGGTTTATTTGTCTTATTGGAATGTTCGCGTGTTATTTAATGTCAAAGTTCTCCTTGTAGTAGAACAGTACTATTTAACCCAGAGCTAAGAGGGATAAATGGGTTCATGCCTTTCCTTTCAAAAGGGAACGTAATAGATCGACTGGAGTTCTAACTCACTTTCTAACTCACATCACAGTCCATCACGCGATGTGGTCCCCTAAAAAATCATGAGTCATACACAGGACACTCAAATCCCCTCTGTAGAGGATACAGTCAACATATTCTAAGTCCCTCAAACATCGCGGAAAATACCATTCAAGAAATCGACATTTACACGAGTATATGAGTGACGGCTCTCCACTTTCAGGATTGCCGAATTCTTTAATTAGTGGGAAATCGTGCAATAAGTTCTTCGTATTTGTTTTTATCCAATCCCTACAAACAAGCATGATGCGACCCAAGGTCAATTTTTGAAATTAACAGAATTTAGAGTATTCATTCTCCTAGACCGGTTGCCATACCTGGCTAAAGAACTCAGTTTGCTCTATTATTTACTCATAGCTGAAGGGAGAATAATTTGATACTTTTCTTTGGGTATTGGCGCTATATAAAATGCAAACTGAGTTGCCCAGGATTTGAACTCGAGTCGCAATATTTATTTCCTATGAGGAAAACCATCACACCAAGAGTGTCTCTAAAGTTCTTGATATATATATATATATATATATATATATATATATATATATATATATATATATAGTCATCCACAGACAGACTGTTTCGTTCTATCAGAACTCTTCTGTGTGGCTAGACACGCAAGACACTCGAAGCTGGAATCGAAACCCGTCCAACTTTACGATAGACTAAGGCTTCAGACCACACGGCCACAAGCGGACTACGGGAATTTTTAGGTATTTTATATTTAGCAAACAGCATCAGCAGCCTTTGTTTACATTTTTTCATACCCTACCGGCTACCAGAGAGCTCAATTCTTTCGAAGAGCCTTGCATTACGCTAACAGTGGCCGACAATTCCTTCGCCAGAGAGCTCAACCCCCATGGGGGAGCATATATTGTCATCCAGAGACAATCGATATATATATATATATATATATATATATATATATATATATATATATATATATATATATATATTTCATTCATGGAATTTAGACTGTGACCCCCGGGTTTCATGGAGTTTTTTGCAAAACAACAATCATCAGGCAGTTAAGAAAATGAAATGAATCGAAAATCGAAAAAATACAGTAAAAAAACCGTCGGGATTTTGTAGGAATCTTTACGAGTGATTGTAAGTGTGTGAGTGTGTGTGGGTGTGTGTGAGTGTGTGCGTTTGCTTGTGTGGGTTATAATTGCGTATTATTGTGTGTATGTGTTGGTCTAAGTGAAGGTACAAACACAGCGCGTTGTTTTAATTCGTCGGTGTATCTTATTTTTTGCTACATTATTTTATTTCTTTATGTGTAGGTGACTATAGCTAAGGAACAAAACATCATCATTGCATGTCGAGGGGAATGAATAAAGATTTGATTTGTAAACGGATTTATACGGTTATATTACGGTAGACCAGAATCACAATGGGTATAAGTAGGGATATATTGTATTACAATATAATATTGTACAATGTTGGTACAATTTGGGGAAGAGAATTGGGCTCGGATATAATAACAAATAGATGAAATGTTGCGTAAATATTATATATATTATAGTTATCTTTGATAGTACGTGCGTAATGAAAATAATGGAATTGTTACAATAATAGTACGATGTTGATAATAACAGAGGAGCGAAGTGTAGTCATTGTAAATTTAAGGAGATTGATTAAGGAAATTGATGGCGGGTTTGGGAGGTATGGGTAATAGTTGGGCGGTTGGGATGGTTATTTTTAATAGTTATATGTTTTGTGTTAATGTTGTGTGATTTATACGCTATAGTAGAAAAGGGTAGAGTGTACGGGGTTGATAAGATGAATGTAGAGTGTGGGGGAGGTATTCTTAATGCTCATTACAATGTAAAATTAACAGATAGTGGGTGCGTGTGGTGAAGGGTATGGGGGTTAATGGAGAAAGATGGTACATATATTGTGTGGCGGGTGTGATGATTGGTGGAGGAAAATGGTACTAACGGTGCTTCAGGTAGTTTATAGACTTCCTGATGATCCAATAAGGTGAAACTTTAGTAGAAGATTTCCGACTCACGATTTAAGTTAATTTTATATATATATATATATATATATATATATATTTCATTTTATATGCCACAATATATGCCACAATATATGCCATCATCATTATCAAGTCGTGCCGCCAGCACGGATATCCCTGACCCTCTCTCGCCACTTCTCCCTATCGATCATCGCCTCTGGAAGGTCTTCAGGCTTACATCCCGTATCCTCACATAGCTGGTGTATGTATGTTCGAGCTGGTCGTCCTGCTTTTGTCCGGCCATATGTAGGGGTCCATAGGAGTACATCACTTATGAGCTCGTTTCTGCTTCTCCAACAGTGTCCTACATGTCTGGTTCGTCTAAGTTGGATAGTTTTCGTGATGGGAGGCAGGTGGCCGTATAGTTGGTGCCTTGTGGGGTCTTGCCGCCAGGACTTGTTCAATATTGCTCGCAGCATTCTTGTGTAATTGCCGTCGAGCTTCTTCTATAGCCGTTTAGTTAGCGTCCAAGTAGTGCATCCATACAGTAGTATCGATACGACAGCTGCCTGGAAGAAACTGCGTTTCATTTGTGTGTGTGTGTGTGTGTGTGTGTGTGTGTGTGTGTGTGTGTGTGTGTGTGTGTTCAATGTATTTAAATTCTTCATTAAGGTATTGTTGTTGATATATTCTGAGTGCTCTTAGGTAAAAGCCTATTATAATGACTTTTTAAAATTTTGCTGTTGTGTTGAGAGTACGGTTCATTATCTCCAGCATCGGTAGTGCCACCCACAAAATTGCAAGCGCCATAGCTAAAATATTACCCCGCCTACTCGGCACAATCATCCCCTCCCTCACGCACCAAAAACTCCGGAGACTTACTTAATAAAATCAAGGACATGAACATGCAAAACAAAACTATGAACAGTTTAGACATAACTTCTCTCTACACAAACGTACCCATCAAAAATGCCTCAAGCCTTCTTGCTACTCACTTGAGAAAAATTAAATTTGACTGACCACAACCCATCAACACCCGAATCAACATCTACAAACACAAAATAAACATGACCTTCTTCAAACTTAACAAAAAATTCCACAAACAAAAATATGGCCTCCCCATGGGAAATCCAGAATTTCTAGAATTCGGTCCTTTTAAATGCTGACTATCAAGCAACATCACATATTTCAGATATATTGACGATATACGAGGTGCATTCAATAAGTTTCCTGACTTTTTTCGTATGGGCATTTAAAATAGTCGTAGCCTCTTGAAAATTGTATGTTATTGCTATACATCTTATGACATGACAGACCAATTTTTATGATTTCAGGTTCAAATCAACAGCTACAGCAGTAATTGGAATACATCCTACTAAAGCCTGATTGTCACAGCTGGTAAATTTCAAAAATGCAATCTGACACTTTAGAAGAACGATATGCAATAAAATTCTTTTTTAAACTTGTAAAAAATGCCACAGAATGCTTCAAACTGCTTTTGGAGCATCTTGCATGAAAAAAAAAAAGTTATTTTTCGCCAGGAATTATCTTTTAAATCCCCGTCCTCCAATTTTCGATGTCCCACACTTGGTAAAATCAAGTGGGCGTGGGATGCACAAAAGAAAAAAAATTGTCGATGTAAACGTTAAAAATCTAAAAAAAAAAAAAAAAAAAAGGGTCAAAATCTTATATTAAAAAATGGAATCAGTTGAATTTCTTTTTATATCAAGGTTTCGTTTCGTTTCGTTTCTTTGTTTAATGGCATATCAACCATCCTGTGTTATTTAATGCCGAAGCCATCATTCTAGAAGAACACCAGTGACGCTATTTAAACTATAGCTGGGAGGATTTCTACATATATATATATATATATATATATATTTGCAGAGGGATTTCGTTTTATATATCTTGCCTTTCGGTTTAGTCAGGATGAGAACCTTTTGGCTCAGTGCATGGGTTAGTTAAGTGCAAACATGAGCGCAGGTGTTCACGCGCACGCGGGGAGGATGGGTCATTCACAGATGTCAAAATAAAACCCCAGATCGGAATTGGGAGTAGGGTATTTGGGTGATGTCATGACCGGAAGTGTGAGCTGAGGATTTTTGGGATTTGAGAAAAGTGAGTGAGTTGAGTTCCTGCCTCGGAAGAAGGGGCTCGTCGAGGCCAGGCGAATTTGTGCGCTACGGGTGCCGCGCGTTGGTTGGGTGAGAGCTGACGATGTAAAAGCAGTCAGCATAGAAAGATTGTGTCTCTCTCTCCTCATGTCGAAAAACCTTTTAACTCAAAAAGGGGAATACAAGTTTCGTACCTGAACCAATTTCATGTTTTCGGATTCCTATATATGTTTATGAACATTATGTCTATTTCACATATCCGTTGCATGGGTATGTTATATATATATATATATATATATATATATATATATATATATTACAATTGGGGGTGCCCATTCACATTTTTATTCTGATCAACCATTTCCGGAACAATGTGGGAAAAAGATGAGGTGAATTATTCTTGTTCCAGAAATGCAGGATTCTTCTAACTTTAATTAAAACGTGAAAGTGAATCTCACTATCGTAATATAAATAATTTTTTTTCATTTGGGGAAAACAATTCTTTTTCAGCCACTAAACTTGAACGGGTGAACGTAATACCGCTTTTACGCCGTAAAGATTTCAATGCAAAGTTCAAATATATATATATATATATATATATATATATATATATATATATATATATATATATATATATATAAGACCTCTACTTTGTTTATTTTTAATAATGACGATCTTATAACTTGTAATACGGGTAAATACTGTTAGAATTGATAAGTAAGGATTTGTATTTTTTAGTATTTATACTAAGAATACGAATCTCTTCGTGGACCTACCAATTTTAAAATATCTTTATTCTCTCTTTGAACCTACAACAACAAATTATATATACATCATCATCATCATCATCTCGCGCTGGTAGCACGGATATCCCTGACCCTCTCTCGCCACTCCTCTCTATCGTTCATCGCCCTAGGTAGGTCTTCAGGACAACATCCTGTATTCTCACATAGCTGCTGAATGTATGTTCGTGCTGGTCGTCCTGCTTTTGCGCGGCCATGTGTGGGGATCCATAAGAGTACATCTCTTATGAGTTCGTCTCTACTTCTCCAGCAGTGTCCTGCATGTCTGGTTCTTCTAACTTGAATAGTTTTCGTGATAGGTGGCAGGTGGCCGTACAGTTGGTGTCTTGTGGGGTGTTGCTGCCAGGACTTGTTCAGGATTGCACGCAGCATTCTTGTGTAATTGCCATCTAGCTTCTTCTCCAGCCGTTTTGTTAGCGTCCATGTAGTGCATCCATATAGCAGTATCGATGTGACCGCTGCCTGGAAGAAACTGCGTTTCATTTTATCGGTTAGGTCTGATTTCCATATAATCGATAGCCTATTGATAGCTGTCCATGCTTTCGTTAACCTCGTTTCGATGTCCTTTTCGGTTGATTCGACGCTGCTTCCTAGGTAAGTGAATTTGTCTACTAGTTTAAGAGGGGTTCCTTCTAGAGTGGAGATGTCCCCCGTTTGGTTATAGCACATATATTCCGTTTTGTGTGCATTAACATAGAGGCCTATGCTTGCTGCTGCTCGTTCCAAACTATGCAGTAGTGTTTCGGCTTGGTCAGGTGTATTTGCCAGTATCGCTATGTCATCGGCGTAGTCGGCGTCGGTAAATTGTTTTTCTTAGAAATATACGGTTCTATTTTCTATACAAGTAATTTTTATATGACATTTTTCTTTAATCTTCCTTGCTTAAAAAAAAAGAAAACCACAAACTTATATTTTATACAAACTTTTGAATTTTTGTGCATGGAGGAAGGAAAGAATTTCTCATGGAGAATTTTGAGTTTGGTTTCTTTGTTTAATGGCATATCAACCTTTTTTTTGGGGGGGGGGGTATTAATAAAAGTAATAAACAAAGCCATACTTGTAGAAGGATCGTAGAGGTACTATCTGAACCATAGCTGGTTGGAGGAGAGTAGAATAAAAGAGTTCATGCCTTTCCAAAGGCATGAACTCTTTTATTACGAAAGAGAACACAATAACACGACCGGATTTCGAACTTGCTGACTACGAAGTCACAGTCCACAACGTTAACCACTACAGTGACTTCAAGGAAACGTAATTGAATCAAGAGAAAAAAATTGGTTGGTCATCATTTTCTTTTTTCTTTTTCTCTTGTTCTTCTATAGCTGGGAGGATAACAGGGGTTCATACCTTTCCCAAGGATATTTGCGCGAAAGTGGACGTAATAGCGCGACTGGAGTTCGAACTCACTACGATTCCGTAGTCTAGCGCCTTAACCGTTACACACCTTTTCAAGTTTTTCGCCATGCAAAATTTCAAGTGTGTGTTATATATATATATATATTTATATAACAGAAGATCAGTTAAAATATTTATTTTTTTTCTATCTTTATTTCTGTCAAATGCCATACATGCTTACAATATATATATATATATATATATATATATATAAGTAGATCCACGAAGAGATTTTCAAAAAATACAAATCTCTTCGTGGACCTACTTATAGAATATATCCTTATTCTTTCTTTGGACCTACAACAACCATCTTTATATATATAGTAAAGTAAATTTGGCGACCGTAGTCTAGGGCGACCAGAAGGCTCCCTTTTCAATTGCTACTACACTGAGGTTAGAATTTGACCATACTACAGAATGGTATGCGCGCAAACCAGAATCGGTTCTGGAGAAATGGGATGCATAAAATTCTCAGGGATTTTAAGAAAACAGACAGATCACCACCACCCACCCACCACAAACGAGTGTTCTGTCGGCTGGGGCTATAGAATACATCGACTGCTTCTCTGCATAGGGGTAAGACCCCTCCCATGAGTGTCCGGGATATGACACTAAACAATCTGATGGTGAGGTTCCAGCAATGCTGGAGCTTTGGGGAATGCAGAGTACCCCTTCATTGCCATCGCTCCCTGGTTCACTCTGGCCCGGAGTGGTAGCACCTGATAGGGCCCTATTTATGGGTTAAATAAATGCTCGCAACATTCTTGTGTAGTTGCCGTCTAGCATACAGCATACTCATGCTAAACTGAATAGCTTGAAATATAAATGTTTTTGACAATCAAATCGTACTCATATTTAAACTGGGTGCTTAGGCTTAACTGAATTATTTCAAATAGAACTGTTTTTCGACATTAAAACTGTTTTTACGCTTAACTGAACTGTTACATATAACTGCTTAAATAGTTCGAAATGGAAATGTTTTTGACAATTAAACTGTGTACTTATGCTAAAGTGAATTGTTTTAAATAGAACAGATTATTTACATAAAAATGGATTTGGCGTTAAATAACCTACAAAGGTTGATATGCCATAAAACCCAACAAACCAAACCAACCAACCAAAATTTCAGGACTGGAGCTTCACCATCAGATACAGTTTCATGTCATACCTATGGACCCCAGAACTTGCATTGCCCATACCAGTTGCTTCTCTGCAGAGGTGTAAGAACCCCTCAAAAGTGAACTGGATGTGACACTAAACAATCTGATGCTGAGGTTCAAGTAATGCTGGAGCTTTGGGGATACAGTGTACCCCTTCATTGCCATCGCTCCCAGGTCCACTCTGGCGTAGAGTGGTAGCACTTGATAGGGTCCTATCTATGGGCCAAATAGAACAAAGCTGTGTACTTATGCTAAACTGAATTGTTTGAAATAGAACTGTTTTGACATTTAAACTTCGTACTTGCGCTAAACTGAATCGTTTGAAATAGAATTGTTTTGACATTTAACTGAATGTAAACAAAAAATTATACTTATTATAAACTGAATTGTTTGAAATAGAACTGTTTGCATGTATAAAAATAGATTTGGCATTAAATAACCGACAATGGCTCATGTGTCATAAAACCAAACCAAACCAGAACCTAGAGCCTCCCAATGTCATAACCAAGATACATTTTTTTGCATTTTTTTCTGATGGGAAAGGTCTAACTGACTGCAGGGAATGCGGAAGACATATTCTAAGGTCTATCGACCGAGTGCCCTATTACTTTGTCTCTGTACTGTAATATAGAAGGTGATTTTAAATTAGAATGCATGTATTTACACAACCCCTCTGTCAAGGTTGTTTTTAAAGCGAAATCTAACAGGCTTGAAATCAAAATTTTCCTTCTCAAAGACTAGTTACCATAGCAAGATAAAAGAGCATAGTTTGCCCTACTATTTACCCGCCCTTTTTGTTAGGGCTGTAGAATAAGTCGATTGCATTTTTGCCGAGGAGCAAGACCTTCTCCCACAAACGAGTGTCCTGGGAATGACATTAAACTGTATCTGGTGGTGAGGCTCCAGTTCTGGAGCTTAGGAGAATGTGGAGTAATCCTTTATCCCCATTACTCCCAGCCTCACTCTGACCTGATGCTGTAGCACCTATGGGTCTAATATAAGTGTTCAATCATTTACTACGGATTATTATGATTAGTTTGGTTTGTTTGGGTTTTATGGCATATCAACCATTGTAGGTTATTTAATGCCAAATCCTCTTCATACATTAAAATTTATATGATTTGTTAAAATATTTTGTTGATAGCTTTTTTAAACGAACTTTAGATCATTTTTTTGTACTTAGTAAAATGGTTCTACTATTGTTAACAATTCAATCAAACATCAGTTATTTCTTTACGCAGAGTTAAATTGTAATATAATTGCCGAGGGATTTCGTTTTATATATCTTGCCTTTCGGTTTAGTTGGGCTGAGAACCTTTCGCTTAGCGCATGGGTTAGTTAGGTGTAACATTAACGCAGGTGTTCACGCGCGCGCGTAGAGGGTGTGTCATTCAGAGATGTCAAAATAAAAATCCCAGATAGCAATTGAGACCAGGGATGTGAGTGACGTCACGCACCGGAAGCGTGGGCTGAGATTTGAGAAAAAGCAGTGAGTTGAGTTCCCGCCTCGGAAGAAGAAGGTTGACTTTCGGGGCTCGCTGATACCAGACCAGTAGTTTGCGGCTGGGTACCGCACGCCTGGGGGGGGGGGCAGATGGAAAAGTCAGCATAGAAGTTGAGTTCTTGCCTCGCAGGAAGAAGGTTGACTTTCGGGGCTCGTCGAGGCCAGACGAATTTGTGCGCTACGGGCGCCGCGCGTTGGTTGGGTTGAGAGCTGACGATGCAAAAGCAGTCAGCATAGAAAGATTGTCTCTCTCTCCTCATGTCGAAAAACCTTTGAACTCAAAAAGGTGAATAAAAGTTTCGTACCTGAACCAATTTCGTGAATGTCGTGTTTTTAGATTCCCTATTTCTATTTCACACATCCGTATATTATGGGTATGTAACAAAATGATCAAACACTTCTATTTCTAACAATTCAATTTAGCATAAATCAACAAAGTTAAATGGTTCCAATTATTGCAATGTATTACTAACAATTTAATTAAACATCAGTCATTGGTTTGCACAAAGCTAAATGATCAAACAGTTCTATTTCAAACAAATCATTTTAGCATAAGTACGCATTTTAAATGCAATAACAGTCCCTTCTCAACCAACACAGTTTGAACCATAGATACGACCCTATCAGGTGCTACCACTCAGAGCCAAAGTGGATCTGGGATCGATGGCAATGAAGAGGTATTCCCCATTCCTCAAAGCTCCAGCATTATTGGAGCCTCATTATTAGGAGAATTCCGACGGGGCCCGAAGCATTTTTGGAGCCGCCGGGCGTGTCTGGGCTACGGCCATGCGGCTGGTACCCACATTTACAAAGGCCCTGTGCCATAATCGCGCATATGTGGGCCGCTCGACAAATACCGTCTGTACTGCTACTGGCTTTCAGTTTATTTGTTTTTTCTAATCGGAACGTTTTTTAATTTGACAATTTGTACAAAACAGAAACAGAAAACACATTCTTATATTATTTTTATAATGTCCACCACAACCGAATTCTTTTCGGGTTGTATTTTTTCTTCCTTTTTTTCAGAAGCACCGTTTATATTTGACAACGAAAGCTTTTTTCGACACTCATTTAATCGAACTTTTTCGCCGACAGCATTCCCAGCCAAGGGGTTAACGCACCCCCACTCCCCGAGAAAAAGGGATGTTCAGGATATGATACAAAACTACAACCGGTGACGAGGCCCCAATTCGGGACTCTTTTAGGAGATTGGTTGATTGGGTGTTTAGGTATATCTAATATTGTAGGTTATCTAAAATCCATTTTATACACAAAACAATTCTATTTCAAGTAATTCAGTTTAGCATAAATACACAGTTTAGTTCTATTTGACCCATAGATAGGACCCTTATCAAGTGCTACCCCTCAGGACCAAAGTGGACCTGGGAGCGATGGCAATGAAGGGATACGCCGCATTCCCCAAAGCTCCAGCATTGCTGGAACCTCACCATCAGATTGTTTAGTGTCATATCCCGGACACTCATGGGAGGGGTCTTACCCCTCTGCAGAGAAACAGTCGATGTATTCTATAGCCCCAGCCGACAGGTTAATGAAATTTTGGAGAATGTGGATTCACCTTTCATTGCCATTACTCCCAAGTCCACTCTGACCTAAAGTGGAAGTACCTGTGAGGGTCTCATCTCAGGGTCAAATGGAAATATCTAATCATTTTCTATACTTGAAACCATTTAACTGCGTGCAAACAAATTATTAATACCGAATTTCATTGGTGGGGTGGGTCCTCGTGGTGTAACTGTTAAAGCGCGAACTCCAGTCACGTTATTTCATTCACTTTCGTACTAATGTCCCTTGGGAAAGGCATGAACCCTCTTATCCTTCCAGCTATGGGTTAAATAGTACCTTTACTGTTTTTCTAGAAGGATGACTTTGTGGCATTTAATAACCCAAGAAGGTTGATATACCATTTAACAACAAAAACAAACAAATTGAATTATTTATATAAAATAGTTATGCTTGTAACCATTTAACTGTGTGCAAACAAATAAATAATATCAAATTAGTGTTAGTTACTTGAAATCATCAACAAATGAGCTCTTGCAACCCTTGAGTTGCCGGCAAATATTTGCCTACAAAGTATATATATTCATTGCCATTACTTCCACTCTGACCTGGAGTGGTAGTACCTGTGTAATATAATGGCCGAGGGATTCCGTTTTATATATCTTGCCTTTCGGTTTAGTTAGACTGAGAACCTTTCACTTAGCGCATGGGTTAGTTAGGTGCAACATGAGCGCAGGTGTTCACGAGCGCGCGGGGAGGATGTATCATTCAGAGATGTCAAAATAAAAATCCCAGATACCAGGAGATGTGAATGACATCATGCACCGGAAGCGTGTGCGGAGGATTTTGGGGATTTGAGAAAAGTCAGTTAGTTGAGATTTAGCATCGGAAGAAGACGGTTGACTTTCGCTTGCTCACCGAGGTCTTGCGGCGGGTGCCTCACGCGGTGGTGGTGGTGGTGGGGGGACAGATGGAAAAGCCAACATAGAAAGATTGTGTATCTCTCTCCTTATGTCGAAAAACCTTTTAACTCAAAGGTAATAAAGAGTTTCGAACCTGAACTAAGAAGTTGTAAGTGTTTTTCGTGTTTCGGGATTCCTATGTTATATATGGACTTTATAAACGTTTTGCGTACCGGTATGAATATGTCTATTTCACGTATGGCAATGTATCACCTGTGAGGGTCTCATCTCAGGGTCAAATGAAAATATCTAATTATTTTCTATATTTGAAACCATTTAACTGCGTGCAAACAAATTATTATACCAAATTTCATTGGTGGGCTGGGTCCTCGTGGTGCAATTGTTAAAGCGCATAATGGTTAGAGTGTTCGCCTATAGTCTGGAAGATCGGGATTCAATCCCAGGTCGAGTCAAACTAAAGATTCAAAGAATGGTACTTGATGCCTCTTTGCTTAACACTCATCATTATAAGGCACAAATCAAGGGTAAGTGGAGCAATCCAGGGAAAGGAGTAGTACACTCCTCGATGTAGCTGCTATTGAAAAGGGAGCATTCAAGTGGCTCTCGACTACGGTCGGTCAACTAACTTACAACGAGGATCATTAAATAAGTTTCCAGACTTTTTTCGTATGGGCACTTTTATCGATAGTACACACATGAAACTCTAGTCCCCTTTGAAGTAATCTCCTCCGGCTGCAATGCACTTGTACCGTTCCAACAACTTCTGGAAGGCCTTATAGAGGTCCTCTTCTGTGAGCAATGACCTTCATCACAGCCTCTTTCATCTCCTCAATTCTCTCATAACGACAGCCTCTGAGCTTAGGGAATAACCTCAAGTCACAGGAAGCAAGGTCTGGACTATAGGGAGGCTGAGCAACTGTCTTGATGCCCATCTTGGTCAAATAGCCTGTAACGAGGATGGAGTTGTGGATTGGTGCATTGTCCTGCTGGAAATGCCACTGACCCGATTTGAAGGGTGCTGGCCTCTTCCCTAAGAATCTCTTGCTGAACTCCCTTAAAACCTCAACATAGTAACCCTAACCCTAACCCTTTGGCCAATCAACTCTGGTGTATTGACTTCCTTACTCCTCCCACACGTCTCATCATCCCTCAAAGACTCCCTGCCTTCCTTGAATCTCTTATGCCACTCAAAAACTGATGCTCGATTCATGCAAGATGCTCCAAAAGCAGTCTGTGGCATTCCATACGTTTTTGTAGCATTTTTTCCAAGTTTAAAACAGAATTTTATTGCATATCGTTCTTCTAAAGTGTCCTCACGTCCAGATTGCATTTTTGAAATTCACCAACTGTGACAATCAGGATTTAGTTGGGTGTATTCCAATTCCTGCTGAAGCTGTTCATTTGAAGTTGAAATCATAAAAATTGGTCAGTCATCTCATAAGATATATGGCAATAACATAGTGAATTTTCCAGAGTCTACGACAATTTTAAATGCCTGTACAAAAAAAAAAAGTCTGGAAACTTATTGAATGCACCACCTATATATATATATATATATATATATATATATATATATATATATATATATATATATATATATATATATATATATATATATATGAACGGGTGTATGTAAACAATAGTAATTGTGATTCATAACCGTTTTAAAATCTACTTTGCAGCTAATGTCTCCTCGTGGCTGAATCGTTAGAAGCTTTGGTTTGGCGTTTGAGTCAACCGGGTTTCGATCCCAGCTACGGGAAGATACTGTCTAGCCACACTGATGAGTTCTGATAGAACGAAACAGATCTGTCTGTGGATGACTATATATATATATATATATATATATATAGGATTTAGCATTAAATCATCTACAAGGGTTGATGTGCTATAAAACACTAACCAACCTGCTATTTACCTAGAGGGAGAATGGTTTGGAAGCATACTCTTCCCAAGGATATTAGCGTTGTGTGAAATGCAAAACAGCCTTATTCAGGAATTTGAACTCGGGTGGCAGTTTTTATTTCCAATGAGGATAACCATTATACTCCGAGCGCCTCCTTAAATGAAAATGTTAAAGAATAATAAGAACGACGACAAAGACCGCAGCCGATTAGGAGGATGTTTGGAGGAAAAAAGAGAAAAGGGACATTCACTGATGAGAATTGATTGATATCGGTAGATGTCTTCAGTGACATGAGTGCAAATATATATTAGAAAATAATAGAAATAAATTTTGAAAAAATTAAAAGCGCATATAGGACTTATTTCTGGTAAAAGATGCTAGGAGCCTTCTACCATTGCACTCCAATATATATATATATATATATATATACGATTTTTGTCATTTTTTTTATTCCATTCGTATGATGTTATCCACAAGCAGTATCGACTGCATGGATGGGATCTTTGTGAAAGATTGGAAATAACTAGACTCAAAGAAGAGAATTCTGGTAACGATTTAGGATTTCTAAAAATGGGAAACACAAAATGAAGGAAGGAAGGAAAGTTGTTGGGGAAAAAAAGGAGGATAGAAAAATGGAAGTATTGAAAGGAAGACTAAAGAAAAGAGAAAGAAGAGAAAAATAAGAAGAGAAGAAGGCAGGAATGAAGAAGTAGAGAATGAAAAAAATGGACGGAATAAAAAGAAAGAAAGGGATTATCAGAAAGAAGGAAGGAAAATATGAAAGCAACAAATGAATGAAGGTAGAAAGACGTGAAAAGAAAGAAGAAAGGCATGAAGGAGAATGAAAGAAAATAAAGAACGAGAATGAAAGAACAATGAAGGGGTAGGGAAATAGTGGATTGAAGGAAGGACTAATTAAGAGAATATTGAAGAGAAAGAAAGAATGAAAAGGAAAAAAAAGACTGAAAAAGGAAAAAAGAATGAAAATGGAAAAGAAAGAATGAAAAAGGGAAAAAGAATGAAAAGGAAGAATATGAAAAAGGAAAAAAGAATGAAAAAGAAAAAAGAATGAAAAAGAAAAAAGAATGAAAATGGAAAAGAAAGAACGAAAAAGGGATAAAGAATGAAAAGGAAGAATATGAAAAAGGAAAAATAGAATGAAAAAAAGAATGAAAATGGAAAAGAAAGAATGAAAAAAGGAAAAAGAATGAAAAAGGGGAAAAAGAATGAAAAGGAAAAAAATAATGAAAAAAGAAAAAAGAATGAAAAGGGAAAAGAAAGAATGAAAAAGGGAAAAATGAATGAAAAATGAAAAAAGAATGAAAATGGAAAAGAAAAAATGAAAAAAGGGAAAAAAGAATGAAAAATGGAAAAGAAAAAATGAAAAAGGGAAGAAAGAATGAAAAATGGAAAAGAAAGAATGGAAAGGGAAAAACGAATGAAAAATGGAAAAGAAAGAATGAAAAGGGAAAAAAGAATGAAAAACGAAAAAAGAATGAAAATGGAAAAGAAAAAATGAAAAAGGGAAAAAAGAATGAAAAATGGAAAAAAAAAGAATCAAAAACGAAAAAAAGAATGAAAAAGGAAAAAGAAGAAACGAAAAGAAGAAATAAAAGAATGAAATATTATTGTGAAGAAGGATGCAGAAAAGAAAAATTATTGCAGAGAATAAAGATAAAGAAAAAAAAAGGATGAAAGATTATTGTAACGAAATTACTAACCTCCCCACTCAAACAGTCAAACATTTATTTATCCAACTTGGAACAAGGGAGATAATTTCTCCTGTTTCCTACAGGGCAGAAAAGAATGAAAGACTATGGTAGAAGAGGATTCAACAAAGAAAGAAAGAAAGAAAGAAAGAAAGAAAGAAAGAAAGAAAGAAAGAAAGAAAAAAAAAAATAGTAAAAATGAAAGATTATTCTTACGAATCATTCCGCCAAGAAAGATTGTCGAAAAGAAGGATTTAGAATTGAAAGAAATAAAGAATAATAATTACTGAGAAGGCTGTAGGATGAAAAACGAAATGTATAATAAAGAAGAAAGAGAATGAAAAAAAAAAAAAAAAAAAAAGGATATAAAATAAAAAGATCATAGTATACAGTATATCAAGAAAGAAAGAATCAAAGAAAGAAATTTTAAAAAACACAAACAAATTAGTTTTTTAAAAATCAAGTGAGAAAATAGTAATGAATTGTGGATAACGCAGAGAAAAGACAAGTAGAAAATATAAAAGAAGAGAAAATTTAAAAAAGAAAAAAGAGTAAGAAATTAAACAAAATTAAAGTAAGGAACAAAGAAAAAAACAGGAACTGGTGAAAGTGGAGTGTAATGGGTATTTCATTTCCATATACCAAATCTTTGCTATTTTAACATTGATTCAAACAGGAAAAAAAAAATGGAAGAAAGAAATCTCCAACAACAAATGGACGACGCAAGACCACCTAACCTCTCCAGATAGATGGAACAGAGAAGACATTATCAAAAATGTTATCAGCTTATTATAGTTTTCTTCCACGGAACGCTACGAAGAGACGCGAGCCTCAAATACAACACAATCATCGAAAGGCGGAGACGCCTCCTCATCCGTCTAAAGTGAATGTAAAGACTTTTGATAAAAAAAAAGGAGAATAATAAGAATGAAACACACACACACACACACACACACACACACACACACACATATATATATATATATATATATATATGTCTGTATACACTGCAGAGTTGGGTTTTTTGTTTCGTTTTCTTTTCTTTTCTTTTGTTTTCTTTTCTTTTTTTCAGCAAAGGGAAAAATAGTCCGGTCACGTGAGATTCAAATGACGGCTGTAATGGCCGCTCTAGTATCTATTAATGGCAAAGTTAAATATGATAGAGACCTGATAACTACAGCCTTGTAAAAATATCATATCATCATCATCATCATCATCATCATCATCATCATCATCAACAGCAACCGCAACAACAACAACAACAACAATAATAATAATAATAATAACAATAATAATAATAATAATAATAATAATGGAAAAACTCCCAAGGAGTATCATCACAACAAAAGAAGAACGAGACTTGGCACAACTGGATGGGGGAAGGTGGTTCACTAAGAATTGTGCAAGAGGTTCGAATTTGACCATACTACCGAATGGTATACGCGCAAACCAGAATCGGTTCTGGCGAAATGAGATGCATAAAATTCTCAGGGATTTTAAGAAAACAGATAGATCACCTGATCCCGGTTGCCCAGTCATCTCTGCAGAGGTTTAAGACCCCAACCAACCAACCATCACAAACGAGTGACTTGGATATGACACTAAATGATCGGATGCTTAGGTTCCTGTAGTGCTGGGGCATTGGGGAATTCGGAGTACCTCTTCATTGCCATTGTTCCCGGGTCCACTCTGGTCCACAGTGGTAATACCTGATAGAGTCCGATCTATGGGTCAAATAGAACTAAACTGTGTACTTATGCTAAATCGAATAGTTTGAAATAGAACTGTTTTGATATTTAAACTGCGTACTTACGCTAAACTGAATTGTTTGGAATGGAAATATTTTTTGACATTTTAACGGTGTACTTATGCTAAACTGAATTGTTTGAAATAGAACTGTTTTTGTATGCTAAACTGAATTGTTTTAAATATAACTGTCTTTGGCATTGACATTGTGTACTTATGCTAAACTGAATTGGTTAAAATAGAACTATCTTGGCATTTAAATGAGACTAAACAGAAAACTATACTTATAAAAGTAAAGTTGGCGACCAGAAGGCTCCCTTTTCAATAGCTACTACACCGGGGTGTAGAGGAGGGCGCTACTCCTTTCCCTGGATTACTCCACTTTATCCTTGATACGTACCTTATATCGCTAAGCATGGAGGTATCATTTTAAAAGTCTTTTGTATGTCGTGACCTGAGATTGAACCTAGGTCTCCTTGACCATTAGCGAATACTCTAACCACTAGATCAATACTAAACTTAGTTATTTGAAATAGAACTGTCTATATGTATAAAAATGGGAGGTGTCCGTGGTGTAATGGTTATCGTCGTAGGAAATGGACACGGCGACACGAATTCAAATCCTGGACGAGACTGATTGCTTTTCACATTGCACTTATGAATCCAATTATTCTCCCTCCAACTATGGGTAAATAGCAGGACAGACTACGTTCTTCAGCCTTGGTGAGGCAACTAGTCTAGAAGGAAAACTCTGAATTCAAACCTGTTAAACTGCGTTTAAAAATTGACCTTGTGTCATATCCTGCCCGAGCGGGGGGGTTGGGTAAATATAAATATGTATAAAAATGGATTTGGCATTAAATAATCTACAATGGTTTATATGTCATAAAAGCTAACCAAAACCTGATCCCGGCAAGAAGACCAGACCAAGAGGTAATTTTTAAAAAATGAGACCTTGCCGAAGAGAAAGCTTTGCCGACCAAGCAGACCATAGAGTAAAAATCAAAAAAGCGAAAAAAGAGAGACAAGTACTTGCACTGAGAACTGAAAAATCTCTAGAACAAGAGGGTAACGGTGATTCCGATTGTAATTGGCGCACTTGGAAAAGTCCCCAAAGACTTGGGAAGAAGACTGGAAAAGTTAGAAATCCGAGGACGAATCGAGATCATCTAGACTACAGTATTGTTAATATCGGTCAGAATACCGAGAAGAGTCCAGGAGACCTGAGATTTGCTGGCTTTCAGACTCCAGTGAAATACCACTAGCTGACGCTAAAGCGAAAAGAGAGATAAGTACCCAGACCTTGCTAGAGAACTAAAAAGCTATAGAGCATGAAAGTGATGGTGATATCAATTGTAATTTGTGCGCTAGGTACAGTCTCCAAAGGATTGGTACAGGGACTGGTAGACTTGGTTATAAGAAGATGAGTGGAGACCATTCAAACTACGGCATTATTGAGATCGGCAAGAATACTGAGAGGATTCCTGGAGACTTGAGGAAAATTGCAGTCACTCTGCCTCCAGTTAAAAACCATCGGCTAAAACTGGAGTAAAACGCTCTCAAAAGAATAAAATAAAATCGACCTTGCTTGGTAATTGAAAAAAAAAACTATGGAACATGAAGGTGACCAATCGTGATTGGTGCATTCGGTACAGGAACTAAAAGATCATTAAAGGGACTGGAGGACTTGGAAGCTGGAGGACGAGTGGAGACCATCCAATCTACTGCATTCTTGAGAACAGTCAGAATACTGAGAAGAGTCCTGGAGACTTGAGGAGACTTGAGGAGACTTGCTGTCTCTCAAACTCCAGTTAAAGACCATTAGCTAATGCTGATATGAAAAACTCTCAAAGAGTAAATAATAATAATAATAATAATAATAATAATAATAATAATAATAATAATGTGCAAGAAATTTAAATTTGACCATGCCAACAAATGGTATATGCACAACCCAGCACCTGTCCTAGAAAATGACACACACAAACTCCTATGGGACTTTGACATACAAACGGATCACCTAATCTCGGCCAGAAGACCAGACCTTATAATAATCAACAACAAAAAAAGAAAAAAAAGAAGAAAAAACTTGCAAAATCGTCGAATTTGCTGTTCCAGCTGACCTCAGAATAAAACTGAAAGAATGTGAAAAGAGAGATAAGTAACTCGACCTTGCTAGAGAATTGAAAAAACTATGGAACATGAAGTTGACAATTATACCAATTGTGATTGGTGCTTTTGGCACGGTAACTAAAGGATTATTAATGGGACTGGAGGAATTGGAAGTTGGCGGACGAGTGGAGACCATCCAAACAACAGCATTATTGAAAACGGCCAGAATACTGAGAAGAGTCCTAGAGACTTGAGGAGACTTGCTGTCACTCAATCTTCAGTGAAAGACTATCAGTTATCGCTGATGTGAAATACTCCAAAGGAGTAAATAATAATAATAATAATAAAAGGGACCTAGGACATTGCCAGAGAACTAAGAAAGTTGTGGAACATGAGAGTAATACCAGTTATAATTGGCGCACTTGGAACGGTCCCTGAAGGCTTGGAAAGGGGCCTGAAGGAATCGAGGACGAGTCCAGACTATCCAAACTGTAGCATTGTTGAGATCGTCTAGAACACTGAGAAGGGTCCAGAAGACTTGGAGAGACTTGCTGTTACTCAAATTCCAACGAAAAACCATCAACTTACGCTGGTGTGACAAAATTCGCAAACAATAATAATTATTATTATCATCAACTATGCAAGAGGCCCTATATTTGAGATGACATTGTAATCTATGATTATGTGTCTAGAAAGAGGTAGTTGACTCACCAGCATTGAGGACTCTGTAATTGCAACAATTCGAGGAGTCGGGGAATACATTAAAAAGAGTAAAAATGGAAAAGCAAAAACAAAACAAGTGTACAGATATTTCAAGCGACAAATTGGGGAGATTGAACAGGAGATAATCTGGACACGACTAAGAAAGTGAAGCAGTCCCAAAAGGCTTAGACAAAAGAGATTGGCCAAGTTGGGATCCAGAGGAAGAATCGATACTATCCAATCGACAGTATTATGAAGATCGGTTAGAATACTGAAAGGAAAAGACTTGTCAGTCAGACTCCAGTGAAATACCACAATCAGACGTTAGTATGAAAATCTCGTAAGGCGTGAAATAATGATAATAATAATAATAAGCAAGAAAAAAGGGAGGAAGAGGACTTGCCAGCATTGAAGATAGCGTTGACGCATCGATACGACTCTAAAAGCGCGGAGGAAGACTGATTACAACCACTTGAAACAATACTGACAACATGAGGGTCAACAGAACGGAAATAACCGGAAAACAAAAATGGGAAGAAAAACAACTTTATGGACGTTTTAAGCGACTAACAAGCGAGATCTCTCAGGAGAAAATGTGGACATGGCTAAGAAGGAGAAGACTTATGAGAGAAACGGAATCTCTCCTGATTGCAACACAAAACAACGCCATAAGGACCAACCATATCAAAGCGAAAATAGATAAGATGCAACAAAACAGATGTGGGTTATGTAGTAATAGAGATGAAATGATCAATCACATGAGCGAATGCAACAAATTAGCAAAGAAAGAGTATAAGACTAGACACGACTGGGTGGGCAAGGTGATCCACTAGGAATTGTGTAATAAATTAAAGTTTGACCATACGAACAAATGGTATATGTACATCTCAGGATCTGTCCCAGAGAATGAGACGCACAAATTTCATTAGGATTTTGACATACAAACAGATCACCTAATCTCGGCCAGACAACCAGACCTTATAATACTCAACAACAAAAAAAAAAAAAAAAGAGAAAACTTGCCGAACTGTGGATTTTGCTGTCCCGGCTTATCACAGAGTAAAATTGAAAGAAAGTGAAAAGAAGGATAAGTACCTGGATCTTGCTAGAGAATTGAAAAAACTGTGGAACATGAAAGTGACGTTTATACCAATTGTAATTGGTGATCTTGGTACAGTCACCAAAGGATTAGGAAAAGAACCTGTGGACTTGGAAATAAGTGGATACTTGGTGGCCATGCAAACAACATCATTACTGAGATCGGCCAGAATACTGAGAAGAGTCCTGGAGACTTGAGGAGACTTGCTGTCACTCAAACTCCAATGAAAGACCCTCAGCTAACGCTAGTGTGAAGAACTCTCAAGGAGTAAAATAATAATAATCAGGAATTTTGATATAAAAATGGTTACCCAATTCCAACCAGATGGTTTGCTTTGGTTAGGTTTAGTTAATGGCATATCAATCTTCGTGGGTTATTTAATGACAAAAACAAATCCTTTTTATACATGTATATTAATTCTATATGATTTTGTTGAATTTGGTTTTATGGCATGTCAACCATTATTGGTTAATACCAAATCTTATTTTTAGATATATATGAATTGGTTTGGTTTGGTTGGGTTTTATGGCATATCAACCATTGTAGGTTATTTAATACCAAATCCTCTTTATACATATATATTTAATATATATGATTTGGTTTGGTTGGGTTTTATGGCATATCAACCATTATTGGTTATTTATTGCCAAATCCTATTTTTACATATATATTAAATATATATGATTTGGTTTGGTTGGGTTTTATGGCATATCAACCATTGTAGGTTATTTAATGCCAAATCCTCTTTATACATATATATTAAATATATATGATTTGGTTTGGTTTGGTTTTATGGCATATCAACCATTATTGGTTATTTATTGCCAAATCCTATTTTTACTTATTTGTCTCCACAATTACATTTAAGCGAAAATAGATAACACGCAAAAGATGAGTTAATGTAGATTAAGAGTAGACATGACTTGGTGGGAAAGGTGATCCACTAGAAATTGTGCAAGTGGTCCATGTTTGACCATAAAACCAAATGGTATATGCACAAACCAGAATCCCCCCGCCCTGGAAAATGAGACGCATGACTTTCTCTGGGATTTTGGGATACAAACGGATCACCTAATCCCGGCCAGAAGACCAGCCCTTGTGGTAGTTAATAAAAAAAAAGAGACTTGGTTGTGTAGTATATTTCGCCCTACCAGCGGACCATAGAGTGAAAATTTAAAAAAGGTGACAAGCACTTGGACCTTGTCAGAAAACTAAGAAATCTATGGAACATGGGGACGATGGTGATACCTGTTGGGTATCACCCACCTTTTTCCACACAATGAACTAGTCCATCTACCATATATAGCAGTAGCTACTAATACCAGGGCAGACTAGAAGGTGAAGAGCCGCTTCTTATAGGAATAGTATTAGAGAGTTGGCGACTGGAGATCGCACTAGATCACCTTACTTGCTACCGTAATAACGGAAGCCAATACTATCGTTGGACTATATCTTTATTCTGTATTCACTAATCCTATGTTCTTGTCTACTAATAGTCTCTCTATTGTATATACTTTTTCCTGAGAATATATCTCTATTCCTCTCATATCGTGGTTTGTCCTTTATTTAATATAACAAGCGTTCACAAACCAGAACGCAACAATACCCAAAATTGGCGCACATGGAAAGTTACCTAAAGGCTTGGAAATCGGATAACGAATCGAGACCATCCAAACTATGGCATTGTTGAGATCGGCCAAAATACCGAGAAGAGTCCTGGAGACCCTGAGGAGACTTGCGGTCTCTCAGACTCCAGTGAAAGACCATCAGCAAATGATAGTGTGAAAAACTCGAAAGGAGCTTTATAAGGTAACCCGACGGCTCCCTTTTCAATAGCTACTACACTGAGGTGTAAAGGAGGGTGCTACTCCTTTCCTTGGACTGCCCTCACTTACCCTTGATACGTACCTTATAATGCTGAGTGTTAAGCAAGGCGGCATCGAGTACCATTTTTTGAGTCTTTGGTATGACTCGAACTGGGATTGAACCCCGGTCTCCCGGACCATTGGCGAACACGCTTAGTAAAAACACTGCTACCCACCTACCTACGTCATTTTATTTGACGTGTGTCGCGCTAAAGTGGGTTTGGATGGGAGTAGATAGACTGTTATATCTGAGAAACTAATCAGCTCTCTCCGTGCCGATTTCACTGGGACACCTGTTCCGGCCAACCGCTCTCCGTTACGCTGTATTATTTACATTATTTGTTTTAAAAAAGGTGAAAATGCATGTTTAGAATTGGCCCGACCAGATGCAGTTAAAGATGATGGAATGCAGTTACAGTTTAGATATCAATAAGTTCTTCTATCTCAAGGTGCAAGCGTATATGTGTGAGTATGAGTATTGAAAAGTTGGTTGGTTGGTTGGTTGGTTTTTGGCATGTCAATCCCTGTTGGGTTATTTTATGCCGACGTCAGTTTAACAATTATGATCAATTACATACAGTGCCAATATATATATATATATATATATATATATATCACAATGACTTTTAAAGTAAATATTTCATACTTGCAATATCGAATGTTTTAAGAACCAATGTCTTAATAAATTTCACAATCATTTTAAACGGGTAAACACTTCATGCTTAGTTGTAATATCAGCTGTTTTAAGAGCCAATGTATTAATAAGGTTCATAATCCTTTTAAACATCTAAACACTTCATACTTAGTTGCAGTATCAAATTTTTAAAGAGCCAATGTATTAATAAGTTGGCGACCGTAGTCGAGGGTGACCAGAAGGCTCCCTTTTCAATAGCTACTACACCGAGGTGTAGGTGAGGGTGCTACTCCTCTCCCTGGATTGCTCCACTTTACCCTCGATACATACCTTATACTGCTGAGTGTTAAGCAAGGATGTATCAAGTACCATTTTTAAAGTCTTTGGTATGATGCGACCTGGGATTGAACCCAGGTCTCCCGGACAGTTGGCGAACACTCTACCCACTAGGCCAGTGAGCCGGTTAATGTATTAATAAAGTTCACAATCATTTTAAACAGGTAAATAATTCATTATCTCAAAGAAATCTATTTAACCCATTGATCAGATCCCAACAGGTTCAACCATTTCAGATCCAAGTGTTCCTGGGAGTATTGGTAAAGATCTAGTTACTTACAATTCACCAAAGGTTGTCTAAAATATACAAAGGTGAGACAGGTCGCCCACTAAAAGTAAGGCTAGAAGAAGGCAGTAAAACGAGGCGAGATTGAAAAGTCGGGTATGGCAGACCATATATGGAAGGAAAAGGGAAATCATCTGCCCTTATGGTATAAAGTTGAAATAATTCATAGGGCTGAACATTGGAGGATTCGACGCCTTAAGGAATCAGCACATATGTTGGGCTACAATGACCTGCTGAGTAGACCAAGTATAGAGTTGAATACAATATGGCCACCGATAATTAAGAAGGCTAGATGAGAAAAAAAAATCTGAATATGAGCACAGGTAAAAAAATCATACATGATAGTAGTAATTCTTGTCAAGTAAGAACATTAAGTTTATAAGTCCCAAAAATTCACTCTGAATTGTCCGGCTGGAGTTCCCTGACTTTCCCTCGACTATCAGCTTCCGCTCCCGGCCAGTCCTCCAAACAGCATGCAGTTTCCGCACAGAGCTGATGTAAGTAAGTCCTTACTGGTCGGTCAACATTGGTACGTCCATGTGTAGGAGTCCATTAGAGAACGTCACCTATAAGTTGGTCCTTACTTTTCAGCATGTCTCGTTCGTCTTAATATATGTTTTATGAGATGGGAAGTTAGTGGCCGTACAGCTGCTGTTTTGTGGGTTATTGCTTTCAGTATTTGTTCAAACAACATATAGCATTCTTGTGTAGTTCCTGTGAACATTTTTCTCTTTGTGTTTCCTTAGCGTTCATGGGGTGTGTCTATACAATAGCACGGACACAACAACAGCTAGGAAGAAATCCCATTTTATTTAATCGGTTAGATCAGATTTCCGTATAATCGAAAGTATGTCAATGGTGGTCTACGCCTTAGCATATGTTGACATCGCTTTCAGTTAATGAGGTACCTACCGAGGTATATGAACTTGTACATTAATTTAAGAGAATGACATCGCTTTCAGTTGACATCGCTTTCAGTTAATGAGGTACCTACCGCTTTCAGTTAATGAGGTACCTACCGAGGTATATGAACTTGTACATTAATTTAAGAGAATGACATCGCTTTCAGTTGACATCGCTTTCAGTTAATGAGGTACCTACCGCTTTCAGTTAATGAGGTACCTACCGAGGTATATGAACTTGTACATTAATTTAAGAGAATGACATCGCTTTCAGTTGACATCGCTTTCAGTTAATGAGGTACCTACCGCTTTCAGTTAATGAGGTACCTACCGAGGTATATGAACTTGTACATTAATTTAAGAGAATGACATCGCTTTCAGTTGACATCGCTTTCAGTTAATGAGGTACCTACCGCTTTCAGTTAATGAGGTACCTACCGAGGTATATGAACTTGTACATTAATTTAAGAGAATGACATCGCTTTCAGTTGACATCGCTTTCAGTTAATGAGGTACCTACCGCTTTCAGTTAATGAGGTACCTACCGAGGTATATGAACTTGTACATTAATTTAAGAGAATTGCCACTGAGAGTGGAGATTTCTCCTTCTCGTTTAGAAAAACATTAACTCTGTTTTATTTGCGTTGTTGTAGAAGCTAATGCTTCCTGCTGCTTGCTCCGGGTTATTAAACAGGATTTCGGCTTGGGCAGGTGTATTTGCAAGAACCGCTATTATATCTATCGACATTCGAAGTACGTAATCAAGGCAGATCATAAACAAATATGGCGCTAATGTTTCTAATGAGCAAAATTCAACAGAGACTGTGAAAGAAGACAGTGTCGCCATCAAATGAACGAACTGTTGTTTTCATGTTTTCGTAGAAAACAGTAACAATTTCTTTAAGGAAACCATTTGTTTGTAGTATTTGCTTCATCTTACTTCTGAGTATGGAGACAAATGCCTGGGGGAAATATATGAACAATAGTGTTGCCTCAAGTTTTTTTTGTTTTTTTTTACACATATTCGACAAATTAATACTTTGAAAGGTTCTGCGTTTGCGCTCATCCTCGTCTTTATAAATTCTTAAGGGTAATAACTATTACATGTTATTTATACATATTTACCTACCCCTCCACTCGGACAGGATATGACACAAGGTCAATTTTTTAAGAGGAGTTTAACATTTCCTTCAATTTCCTTCTCTTAGACTAGTTGCCTCACCAAGGCTGAAGAACCTAGTCTGTCCTGCTATTTACCCATAGTTGGAGGGAGAATAATTGGATTCATACCTTTCCCAAGAGTATTAGTGCTATGTGAAATGCAATCAGTTTCGTCCAGGATTTGAACTCGTGTCGCAGTGTCCATTTCCTACGACGATAACCATTACACCACGGACACCTCCTTTTTTTATATGATAGAAGGTCAATTTTTTAAGAGGAGTTTAACAGGTTTCAATTCAGAGTTTTCCTTCTCCTAGACTAGTTGCCTCACCAAGGCTGAAGAACCTAGTCTGTCCTACCATTCACCCATAGCTGGAGGGAGAATAATTGGATTCATATCTTTCCCAAGGGTATTAGTGCTATGTGAAATGTAATCAGTGTCGTCAAGGATTTGAACTCGTGTCGCCGTGTCCATTTCCTACGACGATAACCATTACACCACGGACACCTTACATGTTATTTATACAGCAGTTACACTAATCTATTTATTTATAGTTAATGATGATATTCATTCCGTTAATGGGATTTGATTCAACGTCAAACTTAACGGCTGGAAACAGACCAGCAAGAAATAAGCTTAATAATAAGTATAATAATTAAATCATATTAATCATAATAATTTTATGATATAATATTATAATATAATTGTATAATATAATATAGTAGTTTAATAATTATAATAATTATAATTGTTTTTTAATTCTATTAATGATAATAGTTATTTTGATCATAATAATTATAGTAATAGGACCTAGTCAGCCCTACTATTTATTTTTAGCTGTGGGATGGATTTACGCCTTTCCCGAGATGGTTGGTTTGGTTGTGTTTTATGGCATATCAACCATTGTAGGTTATTTAATGCCAAATCCTCTTTATACATATATATTATATATACATGATTTGGTTGGGTTGGGTTTTATGGCATATCAACCATTGTAGGTTATTTAATGCCAAATCCTCATACATATATATCAAATATATAGGATTTGGTTGGGTTGGGTTTTATGGCTCATCAACCATTGTAGGTTATTTAATGCTAAATCCTCTTTATACATATATATTAAATATATATGATTTGGGTTTGGTTGTGTTTTATGGCATATCAACCATTGTAGGTTATTTAATGCCAAATCCTCTTTATACATATATATATAATATATATAATTTGGTTTGGTTGGGTTTTATGGCATATCAACTATTGTAGTTTATTTAATGCTAAATCCTCTTTAGACATATATATTAAATATATAGGATTTAGTTTGGTTGGGCTTTATGGCATATCAACCATTGTAGGTTATTTAATGCCAAATCCCTTTTTATACATATAAATAGTTCTCTTTCAAACAATTCAGTTTAGCATAAGTACGCAGTATAAATGTTATAAACAGTTCTATTTCAAGCTATTCAGTTTAGTCAACAAAGTTAAATGGTTCCAAGTTTGGCTATGTACCACTAAACTCACTTTAACATCAGTCATTTACTTACACACAGTCAAATGCAAAAACAGTTCTATTGCAAACAATTCAGTTTAGAATTAGTACGCAGTTTAAATGTCGAAACAGTTAATTCCATACAATTCAGTTTAGAATATGTACACTCTTTAGTTCTATATGACACATAGATAAGACCCTTACAGGTGCTACCACTCCGGGTCAGAGTGGATCTGGGAGCGATGGCAATGAAGGGGTTCTCCGCATTCCCCAAAGCCCCAGCATTACTAGAACCTCAGCATCAGATTGTTTATTGTCATATCCAGGACACTCGCTGGGGGAGTCTTACCTCACTGCAGAGATGCAGTCGGTGTATTCTGCAACCCCAGCTAACTGGGCCAACCTTTCTCGAGTGTATTTGCGCGAAGTAAAATGCAAGCAACGTCGTCCAGGATTTGAACTCTAACTGTCGATTCCATTCATAACCACGATAATCGTTGAGCTAATTGTCGTCAGGTGACGTAGGTGATTGCTTGTTGATTTGACTTGATCTCTCGCACGCCTTTGAAATTTTAAAAACAATTTTAAAAAAAAGATATCGATTGGTATGCTTGTAAAATACACGATACCTTCGAGTCCATTAGAACCAGCCTTCCTTCGTGGACAAGACAATGGTTTAAATAAGAATTCAGTCCCGCGTTCTTTAGCGAACTGTCGTCCTTCGTGACGTCACAACAGCTGTGAATACGACATTGCATTCGATTTTGTATCTCAGGTTAAAAAAAAAATAGCCATATAATAGAATGCACAGAAAATACACCGCCATTTTTTTATGTGTCCCAGTGCGCATGTGCGTGATGGTTCCGCGCGTGGGTTTGCGCCCGAGAGAGAGAGAGAGAGAGATGGCGGAGGTTGTGGTGGTGATGGTGGTGAGTAGTAATAATTGTGTACGTCTTAAGGTTTGTTAGGGGTGGGCGTAGAATGAAGTTTTAGGCGTTTTTTGTTTGATTGTTTGTTTGTTAGTTGGTTGGTTGTTTTTTGTTTTTTTTTGGTTTTTTTTTTGCTTTTTTTTGTTTTTTTTAGGGGGGGGTTCAGAAAAGGACGCAGAAATAAAAATTGCACGAATTTACGTGAATCGAAGTCCATGCGCATGCGTGAATATATGAGTTTGCGCATTTGCAATCAGATTGTTGTATGTGTATGTTTTTTTAGCGTGGGTGTATGTGTGTGTGTGTGTGTGTGTGTGTGTGTGTGTGTGTGTGAGAGAGAGAGAGAGAGAGAGAGAGAGGCGGGGTAAAATGGTTTTAGAATGGTTAAAATGGTATTGTGTATGTGTACGCTTGTGAAAGTGTGTAGGTTATTAACGGAATGAAAGAAAGAAAGAAGGATGAGAGAAATAGAGAGAGAGAGAGAGAGAGAAGGAAGGATAGAGAAAATAGAGAAAAAAGAGGAGAGAGATAAAGAAAAATGAGAGAAAGAAAATGGGAGAGTGAAAGAGATATAGAGAAAGGAAGAGAGAAAAAGAGGTAAATAAAGAGGGAGTAGAAAAAGAGAAAGAGAGAGATAAAAAAAGGAATAAAGAGGGAGAGAAATAGAGAAAGAAAGGGAGATACTGAAATAAATAAAAAGAAAAAGAGAAAGTGAACGAGAAAAAGAAAAGGAGAAGGAAAGGGAAAGAAAAAGAGGTAAAGAAAGGGGAGAAAAAGAGTGAAAAAGAGAGATAAAGAAAGGAAGCAAGAAAGAAAGAAAGAAAGAAAGAAAGAAAGAAAGAAAGAAAGAAAGGGAGATACTGAAAGGCAGCGAAAACAGAAAGAAAGAAAAGAAACTGATAGAGAGAGGGTTAGAGAGTGGAACATGTTCAG
>OY757947.1:39901835-39919335 GCA_963585895.1 Sepioteuthis lessoniana | reverse complement strand
AAAAAGAAGAAAAAAAGAGAAAGAGAGAAACAACATCTACAAAAAAGTCTATCACAGAAAAGCTCATCAGGACAGTCACCACTATATAAACCGAAAACCAATTAAAATTATCAATCATTCTCTTAAGATACCAAGAACGAAGAAATACGTGTAAGAAAGAACAAAATAAATAAATAAAAAATTATAAATCTCTTTGTGGACCTATATATATACGAGGATTATTAAATAAGTTTCCAGACTTTTTTCGTATGGACACTTTTATTGATAGTACACACATGAAACTCAAGTCTCCTTCGAAGTAGTCTCCTCCGGCTGCAATGCACTTGTTGTACCGTTCCAACAACTTCTGGAAGGCCCTATAGAAGTCCTCTTCTGTGGGCAATGATCTTCGTCACAGCCTCTTTCATCTCAATTGTCTCATAACGACAGCCTCTGAGCTTAGGGAATAAGCAAAAGTCATAGGGAGCAAGGTCTGG
The DNA here is from genome assembly GCA_963585895.1 of Sepioteuthis lessoniana. Taxonomy (NCBI): domain Eukaryota; kingdom Metazoa; phylum Mollusca; class Cephalopoda; order Myopsida; family Loliginidae; genus Sepioteuthis; species Sepioteuthis lessoniana. The sequence goes on along the minus strand of OY757947.1, from coordinate 39,918,859 downwards.
ACTATAGGGAGGGTGAGGAACTGTCTTGATGCCCATCTTGGTCAAATAGTCTGTGACAAGGATGGAGTTGCGGACTGGTGCATTGTCCTGCTGGAAATGCCACTGACCCGATATGAAGAGTGCTGGCCTCTTCCCTAGGAATCTCTTGCTGAACTCCGTTAAAACCTCAACATAGTAACCCTAACCCTAACCCTTTGGCCAATCAACTCTGGTGTATTGACTTCCTTACTCCTCCCACACCTCTCATCATCCCTCACAGATTCCCTGCCTTCTTTGAATCTCTTATACCATTCAAAAACTGATGCTCGATTCATGCAAGATGCTCCAAAAGCAGTCTGAAGCATTCCATACGTTTCTGTGGCATTTTTTCCAAGTTTAAAACAGAATTTTATTGCATATCGTTCTTCTAAAGCGTCCTCACGTCCAGATTGCATTTTTGAAAATCACCAGTTGTGACAATCAGGCTTTAGTATGGTGTATTCCAATTGCTGCTGTGGCAGTTCATTTGAACCTGGAATCATAAAAATTGGTCAGTCATCTCATAAGATGTACTGTAATACCATACTGAGTTTTCCAGAGTCTACGACAATTTTAAATGCCCGTACAAAAAAAGTCTGGAAACTTATTGAATGCACAACTTGTATATATATATATATATATATATATATATATATATACTAAACTTAGTATTGTCAAGCACAGGATGATAGAACGTCTGAAAATGCTCAAGATATCCAAGCAAGTCACAGTCAAATTGTTATTGTTATAACAATGAAACCACTGAATTTTTTCGGGGTGTACTCGTGGGGTAATGGTTAAAGTGATGGACTGCGGAATCGTAGTAAACGAGTTTGAACTCGTTCACTTTCGGGCAAATACCCTTGGGAAGGGTATGAACCCCCTTATCCTCCCAGCTACGGGTTGAATAGTACCACTACCGTTCTTCTAGGAGAATGGTTTTGGCATTAAATAACCTACAAGGGTTGATATGCCATTAAACAAAGAAACCAACCCAAACTGAATTATTTACTTAAAAATACAAAGGAAGTTAAAAAATTTACAAGGTTGCCTGAAAAATTAACCACCTCGTGAAAAAATACAAATAGACATCTTCCAGAAAGATTCAATATCGCCATTACTTTTTCTTATAACAATGATGGCTCTAAATTGTATATAAAAAATGCCAAGTAGGTCACAAATTTACAAAGGCAGACAGAAAAAGCTGTACTGCCACCTACCACCTATCACGAAAACTATACAAGCTAGACGAACCAGACATGCCGGACACTGCTGGAGAAGCAAAGACGAGATCGTAAGTGATGTGCTTCTGTGGACCACCGCATATGGCCAATCAAAAGCAGGACGACCAGCTCGAACATTCATACAGCAGCTATGTGATGATACAGGATGTAACCCTGAAGACCTGCCGAAGGCGATGAATGATAGGGAGACGTGGAGAAAGAGGGTCAGGGATATCCGTGCTAGCCGCACGTCATGATGATGATGAAGATATTCGCCAAGAATGAGAAAAAATACAAATAGGCATCTTCCAGAAAGATTCATTATCGCCATTTATTTTTCTTATAACAATGATGCCTCCAAATTATATATAAAAAAATGCCGAGTAGGTCACAAATTTACAAAAGCAGAGAGAAAAATAAACCATTTTATGTATTTAGATGATATTAAGATATTCGCCAAGAATGAAAAAATCTGAATAGGCATCTTCCAGAAAGATTCATTATCGCCATTACTTTTTCTTATAACAATGAAGCCTCTAAATTGTATACGAAGAAAATCGAAAAGAGGCTACAAATTTACCAAGTCACAGGAAAAAATAAGCCACCTCGTGTATTTGGATGGTATCACGATATTTGCTAAGGATGAAAAAGCACTTGAAATCCTTATACAAATAATTAGAATCTTCAGCGAATATATTGGAATAAGATTAGGCATTGAAAATGCACGATGCTTATAATAAACAAAAAGATGAAAGAATTTTTTTTTAATAACGGAAGGAATAGAACCGCCAAATCAGGAAACATCAAAACTCTAGGAGAAAAAGAAAAAATTACAAATTCCAGGGAATATTAAAAGCAGAGACGAAGAAGAAAAAAAGAAATAACTTCAAAATAACAAAAAAAATCTTTTCAACAACAGCTACAAAAATCTAATGAAAGGAATAAATGCTGGAGTGGTCTCCCTTGTAAGATATTTTGGATCTTTCTTAAACTGGACAAGACATGACTTAGAAATATGGATCATAGCACACGGAAATTGATGACATTACACAAAGCCTTACACGAGAAAGATTTCATTAACCATCTCTATGTAACAAAAAAAAAAAAAGACAAAAAAGGAGAAAGCAAGTCTTGGGGATTGTGTAGATACAGCTATACTCGAAGGATCTGTATAAGTTTTTTTACACCAACCAGTATCAACAAAATCACCAGGAAAATTTTTTTTCAAAAATCTAGCTAGTAAAAGAGGGAAGAAAAGCACCTCTATAGATACTTCAAGCAAAAAACTAAAGAAATTATTCGTTAAATGACCTAAACATGGTTGTGAAGAGAGAACTTTAAAAAAAAACAACAACAACAGAATCTCATTTAGTAACAATACAAAATAAGTATAACGGGTTAATTATATCAAAAAGAAATAACAGGAGGAAAATAACGGTCCAATCAGGAAAATACCTGAATATCGAAGAAAAAGAAAGCTATAAATACCCGAAATAAGAAACGAGTATCTCATGAACAAGAAAACTTCTCTAAACAAAATTCTGCTGTAGATATCTATAGGAATCTACAAGAAAGACATAGGATTGAAATTCGGTGTTGAAAAATGCGCCATTCTTAGAATGAAAAAAAGGGAAAAGAGAAACAATGGATGTTTTTTTTGTTTAACCTTTGTAGGTTATTTAATGCCAAAACCATTCTCCAAGAAGACCAGTGGTGGTACTATTTAACCCATAGCTGGGAGGATAAGGGGGTTCATACCTTTCCCAAGGGTATTTGCTCGAAAGTGAACGAAATAGCGCGACCGGAGTACGAACTCGCTTACTACGATTCTGAAGTCCATCACTTTAACCATTACACCACGAAGCAATGGCAGAAAAAGAACTACTAAATAAGGAAATCCTGAAAACATTAGGGGGAAAAAGTAAATAACAAATTCCTGGGAATATTAAAAGAAGACATTATTAATAGAGATGAAAGATAAAAACTTTTTTTTTAAAAAGACTTCCACAAAAGAACAATTAAACTTATCAAAACCAAATTCTGCTGCAGAAATCACACGCAAAGAATAAATACCTAGCTACTCTCTTTGTAAGATGCTTTGAATCCTTTTAAAACTAGAATACAAGACTAGGTACGACTGAGTGGGAAAGTTGATCCACTGAGAATTGTGCAAAAGATTTAAAGTTGACCATACTAAAAAATTGTATACGCACAAACCAGAATCCGTCGTAGAGAATAAGATGCATACAATTCTCAAGGATTTTGAAATTTCTAATGGATCACTTAATCCTGGATAGAAGATCAGACCTGCAATAATAATTATCGCTGAGAATATAGGAATTGAATTTCAAATTGAAAAATTTACCATTCTTAGCGAAACAATGCGAAGGAATAAAACTGCCCAATCAGGAAAGCACCTGAACATTGATGAAAAAGAAAGCTATAAAGACCCGAAATAAGAAACTAATATCTCAGAAGAACAAGAAAACTCCTCTAAATCAAATTCTGCGGTAGATATCTACAAGAATCTACAGGAAAGATATTGGAATGGAATTTAGTATTGAAAAATGTGCCATTCTCAGAATGAAAAAAGGGGAAAGAGAAACAATGGAAGAAAAAGAAACTACCAAATAAGGAAATTCTGAAAACACTTGGAGAAAAGGAAGTTACAAATTCCTGGGAATATTAAAAGAAGACATTATTAATCAGAGATGAAAGATAAAAATTAAAAAAAAAAGACTTCCACAAAAGAACAATTAAACTTATCAAAACCAAATTCTGCGGGGGTGTCCTCGTAGTGTAATGGTTAAAGCAATGGACTACAGAAGCGATTTCGTACTCCATTCACGCTATTACGTTCACTTTCGGGCAAATACCCTTGGGAAAGGTATGAACCCCCCCCTATCCTCCCAGCTATGGGTTAAATAGTACCACTACTGTTCTAGGAGAATAGATTTGGCATTAAATAACCTACAAAGGTTGGTAGGTCATTAAACAAAGAAACCAAACCAAATTCTGCGGCAGAATACTCACGTAGGAATAAATACCTGGCCACTCTCTTTAAAAGATACTTTGGTAGTGTCCTCGTGGTGTAATGGTTAAAGCGATGGACTGCGGAATCGTAGTACGCGAGTTCGTACTCCAGTCGTGCTATTACGGTCACTTTCGGGCAAATACCCTTGGGAAAGGTATGAACCCCCTTATCCTCCCAGTTATGGGTTAAATAGTACCACTACTGTTCTTCTAGGATAATGGCTTTGGCATTAAATAACCTAAAAAGTGTTGATATACCATTAAACAAAGAAAACAAACCAAACCTAAAAGATACTTTGAACCATTTTAAAACTGATTAAAAAACTAGTTACGACTGAGTGGGAAAGGTGATCCACTGAGAATTGTGCAAGTGATTAAAAGTTGGCCATGCTAAAAAATGGTATATGCACAAACAGGAATCCGTCGTAGAGAATAAGATGCATGAAATTGCTGGGTTTGGTTTGGTTTTATGGCATATCAACCAATGCAGGTTATTTAATGCCAAATCCATTTTTATACATATAAATTTAAAACAATTCAGTTTAGCATAAGTACACAATTTAATTCTATTTGACTCATAGAGAGCTCCCTATCAGATGCTACCACTCCGGATCAGAGTTTACCTGGAGGCGATGGCAATAAGGGGATACTCCACATTCCCCAAAGCTCCAGGCATAACTGTAGCCTCATCATTAGATTGTTCAGTGTTATATCCAGGACGCTCGTTGGTGTAGTCTTGCCCCTCTGCAGATATGCAGTCGGTCTATTCTATAGCCCCAATATTCTCTGGGATTGTGAAAGTACTGATGGATAACCTATTCCCGAACAGAAGGTTAGACCTGCAATAATAATAATCGTTAAAGATATAGGAATGGAATTTTGGATTGAAAAATGTACCATTCTTAAGGAAACAACGGAAGGATTAAAACTACCCAATCAGGAAAGCATAAAAAAATTGGAGAAAAAAGAAAAGATGATTTTGAGCCAATATTAAAAGTCCTTTGCCTCCCAACCAGCTTTTAAACGCAAAATACGAAGTTCTGACTTTTTCAGAATTATACCACTGAACTCTAGGAATTCATTTCGGTCTCAGCGATGCTTACAAATAACCCCACTTCATTTGAACCAAAATAAAAACGAAAACCGTTACCATATATTTGTTGGCCCACTCTGCTGGGGCTGTAGAATACACCGACTGCTTCTGCCGAGAGGTAAGACACCCCTGCCCAACGAGTGTCCTGGTAAATGACATGAAATAATCTGATGGTAAAGTTTCAGTAATGCTGGAGCTTTATGGAATGCTGAGTACCTCTTCATTGCCATCACTCCCAAGTCCACTCTGGTTCGGAGTGGTATCACCTGATAGGATCCTATCTGTGGGTCAAATAGAACTAAATTGCGTACTTATACTTAACTGAATTGCTCGAAATAGAACTATTTTGACATTAAACTACGTGCTTATGCTTGTTTGAAATGGAACAGTTTTTGTATGCTAAACTGAATTGTTTGAAATGGAACTGTTTTTGACCCTGAAACTGGACTTACGCTAAACTGAATTGTTTGAGATAGAACTATTTTGACATTTAACTGTGTGTAAATAAAAACTATACTTATACTAAACTGAATTGTTTGAAATATAACCATTTGACTAAAAGGAATAGTTTGAAATAGAAATGTTTTTGATGATTAAACTGTGTACTTAGGCTAAACTGAATTGTTTGAAATAGAACTGTATTTTTTAAAAAAATGGATTTGGCATTAAATAAGCAACAAAGGTTGATATGCCATGAGACACAAACAAACAAACATTCATTTGTGTAAGTAAATGTTTATTTTTAAATTTCTCATTTCGTATGGGAAGAGCCCTCATTGCGAACTTGGGAGGTGCTCGTGGTGTAATGGTTATCGTCGTAGGAAATGGATACGACGACACGAGTTCAAATCCTGGGCGTGACTGATTGCATTTTACATAGCACTAATACCCTTGGAAAAGGTATGAATCCAATTATTCTCTCTCCAGCTATGGGTAAATAGTAGGACAGACTAGGTTCTTTAACCTTGGTGAGGCAGCAAGTCAAGGAGAAGGAAAACTCTGTATTGAAACCTGTTAAACTCCGCTTAAAAATTGACCTTGTGTCATATCCCGCCCAAGCGGAGGGGTTGGGTGAATAGGACTTGCTAACGTGTAGTACTGTGACATCGTAGTAAGCGAGTTCGAACTTCGCTAGTGTAATTACTTTCCCTTTCGAACTCTTACCCATGAGAAAGGCGTAAAATCCTTTATCCCTCTTGCTGTAGGTAAAAAGTTACGACTGGTGTTGTTGGATATTGACTTGAAGATCCCCTTTGTCATGTCTATGAAGCTGCGGAAGTCGGACAGGAAATGTACTTAAATTAAACAGGACTTCGATGTCCCCGGCTGAAATGCTGTGGACGATGTAGGAGACAGTTGGTTTGTCTGACTCAATCGCAGACAGTTGAGGTTGAAGTCTGACCATGGAATTCTGCAGATCTCTACCGACAGAGATCTTGGGGGCTACGGGATGCACAGCGCGTTTGTTGGGTCAGATAGTACAGTCAGCATAGTAAAAATTGTGTCTCTCTCTCCTCGAGTCGAAAAACTGAAGTCAAGAAGTTATTTCGTACCTGAACAACGGAGAGTCGCCAGTGTTTCGTATTTCCCTGCATCTGTAGAATACACTGACTGCATCTCTGCTGAGGAGTGAGACACCCCAAACGAGTCTCCTGGTTTAGTGTCATACACTAAACTATAAAATGGTGAAACTTCAGTAATGCTGGAGCATTAGGGAATGTGGAATACCCCTTCATTGCCAGATTCACTCTGACCTGGAGTGGTAGCACCTGATAGGGTCCTATCTATGGGTCAAATAGAAAAGTTTGACATTCAAACAGTTTAACTGTAATGGTTATCGTCGTAGGAAATGGACACGACGACACGAGTTCAAATCCAGGACGAGAATGATTGCATTTCACATAGCACTAATACCCTTGGGAAAGGTATACATCCAATTATTCTCCCTCCAGCTATGGGTAAATAGTAGGACAGACTGGATTTCTTCGGCCTTGGTGAGGTAACTAGTCTAAGAGAAGGGAAACTCTGAATTGAAACCTGTTAAACTCCGCTTAAAATTGGCCTTGTGTCATATCCTGCCCGAGCGAAGGGGTTGGTAAATATGATTTAAACTGGGCGCAAACAAATGACTTTTGCTAAATTGGATTTTTAGAAATAGACCTGCTTGATCATTTAGTAAAAAAGTAAAATTGCCGATCATATTCGAAGGTGACCTGAAGGCTCCCTTTTCGATAGCTACTGCACCAATGTGAGGAGATTGCGCTAATCCTTTCTCTGGATTGCTCCACTTTACCCTTGATCCTTACCTTATAATGCTGAGTGTAAAGCAAGGAGGAATCAAGTACAATTTTTTGAGTCTTTGGTATGACTCGACCTGGGATTGAATCAAGACCTTCCGGGCCATTGGCGAACACTCTAAGCATTATACCAATGTCCAGTAATACTAACTGTGTGTAAACAAATGACTGATGTTTAATTGAATTGTTTATGATACATAACAATACTTGGAACCATTTAACTTTGTTGACTCATGCTAAATTGAATTGTTAGAAATAGAACTGTTTGATTATTTAACTGTAAAAAAATGACTGATGTTTAATTGAGTCGTTTATGATACATAACAATACTTGGAACCATTTAACTTTGTTGACTCATTCTAAATTGAATTATTAGAAATAGAACTGTTTGATAATTTAACTGTGTGTAAACAAATGACTGATGTTTAATTGAATTGTTTATGATACATAACAATACTTGGAACTTGACTCATGCTAAATTGAATTGTCAGAAATAAAACTGTTTGATCATTTAACTGTGTATCTTTAAAAAGTGTTTACAAATCATATATTTGATACATATAAAAAAAACAGGATTTGGCATTAAATAACCAATAATGGTTGATATGCCACAAAACCAAACAGACCTCAGTTTGCTTACAGTACCTGGTGTTGGTTTAAGAGTTCACCCACCAAAGTATTGGACGGGTTCATTAATGCTTAACTTTGGTGATCTTGACTGAAAACCAGCAAGATATCAAATTCAAATGCACTTCTGCGGGTAGCTTTTTAACAATCCACAGCAAGAATTTTGTCTAATTGGGATTGATCTAAGTCTTCACTTCTGAATGATACTTTTCAGCCAATCGGAAGCATTGATTTTCCTGTCATTGTTTTATCCAATGAGAATTATCAACTTCAGTTGGCCCCTAGATTTCAAAAGTTTTTTTAATTGAAAACATCAGAGAAAAAGAAAAGATGATCGTGACTTTCCGTCAAGTCAGGTTGAATTCACCAGTTCCTGCTAGATTATTAAAGTTAAGCAGCGATTAGCCTGTTCTACATGGGTGACCACTTAAGCAGCAGCAGCCGCTTAATATAATATAAGAAATAAAAGAAAAGATACGTCTTTGCATCAATGTTTAAAGTACTTTGCAAATTCTAAAGTGAAAGTGAAAGAAGTACTTTATTCCCTTTCTTTTTATCTGGAAAGTCTACTTTCATTTTTTTTTCCAAATAATAATTATACGACTTTTCTTTTCTGTATTTCTTATTTCTATTCATCAACATCTTTTATAATTTCGTTTTATATATATATATATATATATATATATATATATATATATATATATATATACATTGTAAGCATGTATGGCATTTGACAGAAATAAAGATAGAAAAAATAAATATTTTAACTGATCTTCGTGACCTCAGGAAAAAAAAAAGAAAAAATGTCCAATCGACCACATTACAAGCTCAGCTCACACACACACACACACACACACACACATACATACATACATGCACACATACGCATACGTGTGCGTACTCACATACACGTATACCAGTTTTGAATACACAAACAAATAGTCCAAGATGAAAAAAAAAATAGTCCAAGATGAAATCCACGCCCGGCACTGAACCCTTCGTTCGACCTCATATTTTATCATGGTGGTCAAAGCCGACAGCAGAAAGAAAAGAAATCACACTCACACTCACAGACAGAGACAAACAAGAACACACACACATACACACACACAAAAGAGAGAGAGAGAGAGAGACAGACAGACAGTGATAGAGTCAGAGAAAGGAGAACGTGCGAGAGAGGGAGGCGTCCGCTAAAAGAACCTTCGAAATCGCCTTCGTTTGTTCGTCACATCCTCGTTTGTATTCCCGCAGCGCCCTCTGACGGCCTGACTATTCTTTGCTAAAAATAAAGAAAGGATTTTGCTCTAAGTAAAAAAAACAAAAAAAAACAAAAAAAAAACAAATAACAAAACGAAACGAAACAAAAATAAAATGAAACAAAACAAAAACAAGACAAAAAAAAAACAAGATGGACGTCACCCTTCGTTTTATTTTTGAAACTATGTTGCTTTTTTTATCTTTTCCTCTTCATATTTCACCTCCACATTCTCTCTCTAAAGGTATAACTTATTCACGTTAGTTTGGCACAAGGATAGTTACAAGAGAGCGCACAAACAATAGCTTTCGAGCTTATCTATCTCGTTTTCTCTCTCTCTCTCTCTCTCTCTCTCTCTCTCACACACACACACACACACACACCATTGCCTGGTGTCCTTTCTGCAAACCACCCAGTCTGTCCTGTTTAAAATACACTGATTGTATCCCCTGCAAAAAAGTACGACCCCCACCACATAAAAAATGTGTGTCATGATTATAAAACTACAATGCATCTGATTGTGAGGCTCCAGTTCTGGAGATCTGGGAAGTGTGGAGTACCCTATCATTGCCATTACTCCCAGATCCACTTTGGTCTGGAGTTGTAGTACCCGTTAGGGTCCCATCCATGGATAAAATAAACATTTTTCAAAATTATTTGTATTTGATAGAAATACTTTCTTGGTATATAAATGTAAATTATTTGTATTAAGAATAGTTACTTGAAGCTCTAATTGTTTACTAAGGATTATTATTATTATTAGTTACTTGAAAGCATATGACTATAAATTATTTGTATTAAGAATAGTTACTTGAAGCTCTAATTGTTTACTAAGGATTATTATTATTATTATTATTATTAGTTACTTGAAAGCATATAACTGTAAATTATTTGTATTAAGAATAGTTACTTGAAGCTCTAATTGTTTACTAAGGATTATTATTATTATTTATTTGAAATCATATAACTGTGTGCAAATAAATGGTTCTTATTACATAGAAATAATTACTTTAAACCATTTAATTTTTAGTAATAGATGAAAAGTACTTGATATCATATGACTATATGTAAAAAATCCTTTAATGTCGTATAATACCGCTTGATCTTGAAAAACAAAGTCGAACACTTACATATAAAAATAAAATCTTATATTTTTATTCTCCGACTGTGACTTTTATATTGAGCAGGAGAGCAGTCGGAGAGCGTTCTCGCATACCAAGGAGTTGTCGGGAATCTGAACAGCCTGCGAGAACTGGCTTCAACCAATATTCCAGACATTATATCGTCTTAAAACTCCCACGTGATCCACTTGGCGACGCCTCTTCACCCACGCAATGCTTGTTCTCCACTGGTCATGGCTTACACCCACGCATTTCTTGTTATCTGGTAGTCACTTTAATGATTTTATCTACGACTGGGTGTATTTGTCAAGTACATCTGTCGGGTTCATCTCCGATCAAATCAATATATTACATTAAGAAACATCTACTCAGAAAATATAAAAGTACAATGAACTCAATTCCCTAACCTCTAAGCATAAAATGCCCCTAAACAGATTGATATGCCGTTAAAATCAATGAATCCATCAACCTTTTATTAAGGTTGAATTGTTTTCTGTTGGTGTAGGAGAAATCAGCTTGCAAACACGGAGGCAATGGTATCGGCAGTGCAAGTTCGAGTCCTAGACAAGGCAGTTTTCTTTTCACTTTGGGCAAATGCAATTAGAAACGGCATGAACCCAGCTCTTCTCTCCTTCACCCTAGCGGCGTATAAATAATAGGGCATGTAGGATTTTATCATTGTATGCATGATCATTAATTTTCTCGTTCTGATGTCCCTTTTTAGGAATTCTTCTCTTGTCCAATTTAAGAATATGCAGAGTTTCATACAAGGGAAACTGCCCAAGTATTAATCATATTTGCCAACCCTTCTGTCTTGTCTGGAGCGGGGAGGTGTCAAACCCCCCAACAGAGATGGTGTTGGTGTATTCTACAGCAAGCCGACTGAGCAAATTAAGGCAATGAAGTTGATACTTACCATATTTACCCCCCCCCCCCGCACGGGCAGGATATGACACAAGACCAACTTTTAAGCGGAGTTTAACAGGTTTGAATTCAGAGTATTCAAAGTATTAATAGCCATGATCAAGTTTCTAAATTAGTTTATTTTTCAAAAGTTTCCTTTTTTTCTTCTGATTGTTTTCCTTGCCCAGTCGGCTGGTGCTGTAGAATACACAGAGGGTAAGACCCCCCCCCCCGAACCAATGAGTGTCCTAGATATGACACTAAACAATCTGCTGGTGATGTTCCAGTGAGGTTTAGGCTTTGAAGAATGCGGAGCACCCCTTCATTGCCATTGCTCCCAGGTCCACTCTGGCCCGGAATAGTAGTACCTGGTAGGGTCCTATCAATGGGTTAAATAGAACTAAACTACATACTTATGCTAAACTGAATTGTTTGAATTAGAACTGTTTGTCAATACTGAATAGCTTGAAATAGAAATGTTTTTGACAATTAAACATTGTATTGACATTTAAACTGCGTAGTTATGCTAAACTGAAATGTGTGAAATGGAACTGTTTTTGACGCTAAAACTGTACTTACACTAAACTGAATTGTTTAATATAGAGCAATTTTGACATTTAACAGTATGTAAACAAAGTCTATACTTACAGTAAACTGAATTGGTTGAATTAGAACTGTTTGGAGAAACTGAATAGTTTGAAATAGAAATGTTTTTGATAATTAAACTGTGTAATCATGCTAAACTGAATTGTTTAATATAGAACGGTTTTGACATTTAACTGTTTGTAAACAGAATCTATACTAAACTGAATCGGTTGAATGAGAACTGTTTGAATATACTGAATTGTTTGAAATAGAAATGTTTTTGACAATTAAACTGTGTACTCATGCTAAACTAGATTGTTTATTATAGAACTAATTGTTTAAAAATGGATTCGGCGTTAAATAACCTACAAAAGGTTGATATGCCATAAAACCCAACCAACCAACCAACTGACTGTATCCAATATTGCCAGATATTTGTTGCTTTTCTTTTGTTTTGAGTGTTTTAACGCTTTCTTGAATGGGTAAAGATCAATTCCTTTTGCTGCTTTTTTCTTTCCTTTCTTTATCACCAGAATTTCTCATCTCAGAATTTTGGAGTAGTCCTCATGACGAAGTTACAAAAGTGCTGGACTACGGTACTATAGTAAGCGAGTTCGAACTCTAGTTGCACTATTACGTTCACTTTCACCCAATTACCCTTGAGAAAGACATGAACCCCCATATCCCCTCAGCTATGGGTTAAATAGTACCACTACTGTTCTTCTACAAGAATGGCTTTGGCATTAGATGACCCACGAGGGTTGATATTCCATTAAACAAAGAAACCAACAAACTCCAAATTTCGTTCCTGGATGCAGCTATTTGCTCTCCACTTCACTTTAATGCCTTTAAGGAAGGCGCGAATTTTCTCTCTTCTTAACTCTGGAAAAATACTACATCAGACTAGTAGAGTCTGATGTAGTATTTTTCCAGAGTTAAGAATATGCAGAGTTTCATACAAGGGAAACTGCCCAAATATTATTAGCTTTGGTTAAGTTACTAAATTATTTTATTTTCCTAGAGTATCCTTTTTCTTCTGACTGTTTTTCTTGCCCAGTCGGCTGGTGCCGTAGAAAACACCGACTGCACCTTTGCGGAGGGGTAAGACCCCCCCAACCAACGAATGTCCTAGATAGAACTACTAAACTGCATACTTAGTATTCTTCCAATCAGTTTAGGAGAAAGAAAACTCTTAATTCTAATCCGCTGTAAACCGCTTAAAAATGATACTTGTGTATAGTAGGGCAGACTGATTTCTCTGGCCTTGTAAGGTAACTATTCTAAAAGAAGGAAAAACCTCACCGAGGCACAGGGTTTATATTTATATTATTTGAATGACACACTACTCAACATCGGTAGATACACGCAAAAACGCGTATTAGCATTTGTGAGGGATCAGAGATACTTTCCTTTGTTTTTATCTCCTCTGTATTGCACAGATATTGATCTGACATAAGATGGAAAAACCTTCAGTTTGTGTTTCAATTTACTGAAAATGAAAGGTGCAGATGATATAGCAGGACTGCTGTAAAAGATCATATATAGTGATACACACACACACACACACACACACACACACACACACACACACACCAGGTCTCGGCAGCCGTTGAACGGATGTATGTAAACAATAGTAATTGTGATTCATAACCATTTAAAATTTACTTTGCAGATAATGGCTCCTCGTGGCTGAATGGTTAGAAGCTTTGGCTTGGCGTTTGAGTCAACCGGGTTTCGATCCCAGCTACGGGAAGATACTGTCTAGCCACACTGATGAGTTCTGATAGAACGAAACAGATCTGTCTGTGGATGACTATATATATATATATATATATAAAGTGGTGGGGGTGAAAAATAGAAATAAATCCGACACTATGAAAATAGAAATCCTCCTCTAAAGATTTTTCATATTTCTACATTTTCATGTATATATATATATATATATATATATATTGTCATCCTCAGACAGACGGTTAGACACATAGGACGCTTGAAGCTGGGATCGAAACCCGCCCAACTTTACGTTACACTTAGTATCAGACCGCTCGGCTAACAAGCGCCGGGGTCGTCTTTTAGAATGTTGCAATTTTATTTTCCATTAGTATATTCCATTCTCTCACTCTCTCTCTCTTTATATATATATATATATACACACACATGATAAGAATAAGCGGGAAAGAGTCTGAAGTAGTTCTTCCTTGAATAAAGAACGAAATATTACTACTAAACCCGTTGTAAGTGTTTCGTTTATCCACTTTTCAACTGATTTTTATCATCTTGTCAGATTTACTTAAATCTAACATTCATTCATATATATGTTGTTGTTTGTTGTTGGCGACCGTAATCGAGGGCGACCGGAAGGTTCCCTTTTCAATAGCTACTACACCGAAATGTAGGGCAGGGCGCTACTCCTTTCCCTGGATTGCTCCACTTTACCCTTGATACGTACCTTATATTGCGGAGTATTAAGCAAGGTCTCAAGTACCATTTTAAAAATCTTTGGTGTGACATGACCTGGGATTGATCCCAGGTCTCCCGGACCATTGGCGAACACTCTAACCACTAGACCAATGAGCCAACAATTTTACCATAGAAATTCATTGTCAGCCATTTTACTATGTAAATGCATTGAAAAACAAGAAGAAAGCGATAGTCAATGGCCAGAACTTAATACAAGCACTTCTAGTAGACGAGAACAATCATCCGTAACCGGGACATTGGCCCAGCAGTTAGAGTGTTCGCCAATGGCCCGGGAGACCTGGGTTCAATCCCAGGTCGAGTCATACCAAAGACTTTAAAAATGGAACTTGATACCACCTTGCTTAACACTCAGCATTATAAGGTACGGTTCAAGGGTAAAGTGGAGCAATCCAGGGAATGGAGTAGCGCCCTCCCCTACACCTTGGTGTAGTAGCTATCGAAAAGGGAGCCTTCGGGTCACCCTCGACTATGGTCGCTAACTTACTTACTTACTATAGAAATGCATTGCAAATAGTTTTACTATAGAAATGCTTGATGTTGAGATAGATTGTATGAGTATAAAAATTGATACCAGCAGTAACTAATAGACGAGAGCAATGATATTTATAATATAAATGTATTTCTTATGATTTTGCTATAGAAATGCATTCCTAATGATTTTATAATAAAAATGCACAGGAAAAGAAGAAAGCGATTTTCAGTGGTCAGTAATTCATGCAAGCAAATGATTTTATTGTAGAAATGGAATGCATCTGAGAAAGAAAGTGTGTGAATGAACAAAAGTTCGAATGAAGAATAAAGACCTTACAGAACACAATACTTTTAAAATCTGTTAGGATACTGAGAAGAGTCCTGGAGACCTGATTGCTTTAGGTTTGGTTTGGTTTCTTTGTTTAATGACATATCAACCTTCGTGAGTTATTTAATGCCAAATCCATCCTTCTAAAAGAACAGCGGTAATGCTATTTAACCTTAGAGGATAAGAGGGTTCATATCTATCCCAAGTGTGAACGTAATAGCGCGACTAGAATTCGAACCCGCTTACTACGATTCCTATGCTCAGTTGGTCGGAGCTGTATAATACACCGACTGCATCTCTGCAGACGGGTAAGACCCCAACAACGAGTGTCCTGATATGACACTAAATAATCTAATGCTGAGGTTCCAGTAATGCTGGAGCTTTGGGGGATGCGGAGTACCCCTTCATTGCCATCGCTCTCAGGTCCACTCAAGCCCGGAGTGGTAGCACCTGACAGGGTTCTATCTATTGATCGAATAGAACTAAACTGTGTTGGTTGAGATAGAACTGTTTTTGACATTGAACCTTATGCTAAACTGAATTGTTTGAAATTGATCTGTTTATATGCTTGAGATGTATTTGGCATTAATAACTGATGTGAACCCAGGTTGGGACCACGAAAAGACAACTCGGGTTACGATATAAGTTTAAAGATATAATGAAGTAACAAGATACCGAGAAAAGTGGTGGTGTAAGCTAGGCTTACTTGTCTGTCGAATATCGGTAGAGTATTCAATAGTAATTTACGAAGCTCTTTGCTTCGATGTGGCACAAGGCCGAAGGTAGAGTATTCAATATCTCTGAGAGTACTTGGCTCTCGATTAATATAGAATTTGGAAGAGTCCATGAATGGTTAGGTAACGGGTCCCATAACAATAACCTACAATAATTGATGTGCCATAAAACCAAACTAGACGAACTAGACTGTACTACGATTCAGCAGTCCAGCGTTTTAACCATTACACCACGAAGACATCACCCCGATTGGTTTAGTTTTGTTTCTTTGTTTAATGGCATATCAACCTTCATGGACTATTTAGTGACTAAGCCATTCTTGTAGAAAATCAGAAGTGGTATTATTTAATCCATAGCTGGGGGGGGGAATAAAGTGGTTCATGCCTTTTCCACAGGAGTTCTGAAAGTGAACGTAATGGCACAACTGGAGTTCGAACCCGCTTACTTTGAGGTCCCTGTGCATGAAGTTAACCAGTACGCCACGGGGACCCACCCCTGGAGACCTGAGGAGACTTGCTGTCACTTAGACTCTAGTGAAAATAACAATTTAGCGAAATAATATTCTCATTGCAGACGTATGCGTGAAATTCTTTTTGGAATAATGATCAGTAAAGAAAATAAAAATAAAAACGAAAATAATTTTGATATGCTCCTTTCTTTTTATTTTATTTATTTACCAGATTAATTCTTTTTTATTTGTTTGTTTTTAATCCTATCAAGGGAAACCTACAATGCTATGACATGTTTTGAGAAGCCCAATATCAACAGGGTCCGCAAATTTGATATGTTTTAATTAACTTAAATCTGATATACGCTAATTTTGCGAGTTGATTTTTCGTGGCCCTTCAAAGAAT